>RHLR01000146.1:0-35073 GCA_009806335.1 Davidsoniella australis
GATACAAAGCTTTATATGTTTACCCTTGACTTGTCACTAAGACATACAGTTTCGCTTCTTTTATGCCATTTCCCAACAGGTCTACATATAGTTATTAGTTAACAAGTTATTTTATTCAGGGCAGAAGTGTTGAACGACGACAACATCTCCGATAGAGATAGAGCGTGCGGTTTGTGGGCGCGGGCAACGGACGAGAGGTTTGTTGGGCGCAACAGCGGCGGCACGATGCGGGCTTTCTCGGCGGCAGAGAGAGTGGCGGGCGACGAGATGGTGGTGTTGATGGGAGCAGAAATAGCAGTAGCAGTAGTAGTGGCAGTAGAAGCTGTGGTGGGCGCTGCTGGTTGCTGGACACTGGCCTGCAGCACACTATCGATGGTCGAAGAGGCAGCGCTGGCCTGGTTATTATAGCCGCCAGGCATTCGCAGCGGCGGGCTGTTTAGTGCTGGGGTGCACAGCGCTAGGCTCGTTCGGTGGCACGGCAGTATAAGTCATTGTCGGACGTTGCTAGGCGGTGCGTTATAGTGCGTTGTAGCTGGTGCTGGTGGATGTTTCAGTGGTGTCTCTCACTAGAAAAAAGTAACCGAGAAAGTAACTGGTCGAGAGAATAATAAAAAGCTCGCTTCTGGAAGGATCAACAAAGCGATGGCGAGCTCATCCAAGAAAAAAAAAAAAAGAAGAAAAAATTAAATCCCCCAGAGTAAAAGAAGTGCTGATGGAGATTTTCAAACGCCGAGACGGCGAAAGGGAACTGAAATTGTTCGGTGAGACAAGTCGAAAAGGTTGAATAGTCTCTCAGATCCAATATCTTGCTATTTGTTTGTCTTCAAATAAAAAACGGCATGTTAGCACGGATTCATTTCAATAGCAAAGCAGGCTAGTGCTAACGCCCTGAAACTAGCTCAATCTTCAACCCAGTCGAGTCGACCAGACTTGTCAACATTGGCACAGGAAAACTACGCAACACGTAGTCTCTCTTCACCACCTAAGCTGGCCGGCTTCCCCATTCCAGGTCCGTTCATATCTCCATGTCTACCAGCAGACTTGACGATATCTACGCGCTCCCTCATGTGCTCAAAAGCTGCTATGCGGAGCTGTAGACCAACTCCGTTCGACTTGGAAGGGTGTTGATACAACAAAAGAACCTTTGGTCGAAGCTGCAACCGCTAAGCTGCAGCACGGAAATAGAGTAAAAGCCGCAGACAATTCAACAACACTCGACTGGCCGGACATTGTCTTGAACCGTTCCCGCGAATATCAGGTGTGTTTTCATGCATTAGCTTGCTCGATAACGAAAGCGGAAGCCGCGGCTTTCGAGACCCTTTTGCAACCTTAACACACACCACACAATAATTGTCGGACTAACGTTCTCAGACTGTCTAACACCAGAAGAAAATGGAAATAAAAACACATGTGCTTACCTGTAAGCGATGCTGTACGCAAACTGAAAGATGCTGCTCAAGGCTTATCGTTGTTCTTAGAAACGAGACTCGGGCCGGCTTTTATATGAACGACTGCTTCCAAATATCCAGATATGGTAATATGGTAATTATATAAAAGAGGTGACGAGATTATTCGACGAATAGAAACTGTCCTGACTTGATGTGATTGAACGTGGGATTTGGGCGGCACGGAATTAGAAGAGGGAAGATTAGGTAATAAAAGAGCAGAACTACCAGAGTCCAAGAACGTGCACAGCACAATAAACAGTATATAAAAAATAAATATAAAAAAGACTAAAGAAAAGAAAGAAGTGAAGATGCTGCTCTCGCTCACATCCAAGGTTAACGCCAGAACTGGAAGATCAAAAACAAACGAGAGAAGCTTGCCATGACAGACTTGGCGATGGCCGTTTTATAACGATCTTTTTCCATGTTCATTCTCTACCTAATCAGACAACGGCTCCGTATTATTCTGTAACTCGCTATTTCCTCTACTCTGCTCTTGTCGTGATGCTTTGGCATTTCTCGCGAACCAACCAGGCCTTCTCCGTTTTAGCCAGTTTATCGTTTCCCTCGCTGCCTCATCAGTTTCGAACGCTGGCCGACGTCAAGCTCGATCGTTGTACCTAAGCAAAAGAGCGTAGCAGTCTAATCAAGCCTCCATAGTGACGTTTAGCTTCTTCCCCCCTCCAATACCCCCAGTCCCGGTCCTGGACCTAGTCCTCCTGGGCCGGGGACCTGGGGTCGGCAAACATAAAACATGAGCAGAACGAGGGCATTGTCGCAGAGAAGCATTGTTAGAAGACAAGGGGCTCATGTTTGATAGGTTTGGCCTATACAATGAATCCAATACACATCTTACTATCTTCTAACTATATTCTATATTGTATGTAGCTAATATGTATGTATTCACTGAATTTTCACTACAGCTAGCTAATGCATATTTTGACTACTACTGTTACAGCCTTTTAGTATCATTGCTTGCTACTCTCAAGCCTTTGCTCGCCTTCACATTATGTACATATGCCAGAGGAAATCCAGGGGGCTTTGTTGTCCGGCACAAGCGTACGAGGTTGAAGACGACGTCTGAGCTCGATTGAAAAGCCAAGTTTCCCTCAACGACTAATATGAAGGCCAAGTATGAGTATGTATGTATGAAGCGCTTTTCAGCATGAGCTGATTTGCCATATTACTTACTCTCTCTCTCTCCCATGAGTAAGTTCAATTTTTTACCTTTTTCTCTGATTGTCCAAAAACAGTTAAAGTAGCGAGAGACATGCAGAACATGGTTTATCTTAACTATCCAAGGGATCGTGGCCTCTGCTAAAACGATCCAATATGTCTGCATGTTGCCCGGGATGTAAAAGAGTGTTTCTTTATTGGAATGCAAGCTTTTGTCTTAAGCGCCCGAATGCTTTGTCAGTCATTTTATTCATCATGCAAAATCACATCCTCTCTATCTAGTCTGATTTGTAGAAGAAATATTGGTTACCAAAACTCTTCTAGAGTATCATCACCACTTGATATCACACTCATATCTAAGGCATCATCATGCAATATCACCAAGGATGAAAATTTTCGGCTTGGCTGAGCGGCTAAGACAACAAGAGCCAATCGCTATATACCAGCTTCCTCTATCACTTTGTCACTTACACGAACACTCCGCTCAAGTCAATGCGAGTGATAGAATGATTCCTCGAGGTCATAGACTATCTGCATGCAACTGTGATGAACCGTTCTAGGCCTATGTGATAAGGCTTCTTTGAGGCACTATTGATTGTGCTTACTGATATTCAAAGTAACAATGATATTTCATCCATTGATTCGTCACTGTGTATTTTGACAATAGAAAATTGTAAATGTCAAATGTATGGTTTTTGAGCATGGATGAATGTGATAAAATGCTAGGGTTACACTAACCCACACAGAGTAAGCCCATACGGAGAGTTCTCTGTCTTCTTATATTCTGGCTCTTAAGTAGTTTATTGTCGCATTTTCGTCTTTCCTCTACATGTATATTTCTCCCTGGCGGCTCTGACTTGAATTTTCTTGATGACCCTTTTGATAGTCCGCTATTCGTCCCTGTATCAAAATGAGCAACCATATTCAACCTCTGACCGTTAAACCGCTGGGAGCTTTTCGGAACCTGATTGTAACCCTGTAGGGTTGAGTGAACCGGACTTTCTGTCCCTGTTTCGCAAGCTTACATTTGCTTCTTCTTTCATTCTTGATCGGCTTTACTTGACAGGAAAAGACTTTGCAACAAAGAGTGTCTTAGACTAACGAGAAACTATGGTTCTAGTGCTAATGCATATTAGGTTATACATACAGTATATAGGTAGGTAGTGTCATTTTATGTAGCAGAGTTGCAGCCGCATATAATGGCTTGCAGATTCCCAATTGCTCGGTGTTCCGAGGCCATGCCAAGTCAATTTTCTGCATCGAAAGAGGGACTGACTAGCTTATGATTGACAAGTTGTCTTGATATTTCTTGACCCGCCTTCATCCCGTTTCGACTTGCCATGTATAGTCATCAGGACATGTCTTATTTGAAAGGTCATGACGGACTTCGGCTCATCTTGGCAAGCTATGAAAATCGTGGGTGGTATCGGAGTAGAGATAAATTTCCTATGAGCTGACCCCTTGAGAGAGCTTTGACTTTTGCTATATCCTATGAAGTACTGTACTCTGTGCTTAGATCGTAAACTGCTACAACTTAACACCCTCCGAAAATTCAAGAATACGACTCGATGGGGACCCTTGCTGACACATACATCTAGAACAATATGCATTCCTAGCTACAAGTATACTACATATTAGTTGTATACATACAACTATGTTGGCTTAAAAGGTTGCCCGGAATTAGGCTTTAAAGCGACCCACGGAAGTCTTTTTTATACACACACTATGACTGTAAATAAACATTATAGAGCTTCTAGCAAACTTTGTTCAATGGCAAGGGATAGCTGCCATCTCGGCCGTCTAGGCATCCCCTGCCATTCTTCCATCCATCTTCTAGGCTCAAAACTTAAAACATTTATCCTGCTCTTTGTTCTTCATACTTCGTCTTGTCTTTCCGACTCTCCGAAATTTGCCCTTAAGGTTTGCTTTATTTTCCCTTTTTCTTTTCTTTCTGCCACCCCATAATTCGGCTGGTTTAGATCTAGTATGTAGTTTTCTATTGTCATCATCTGATATACAAATATGTTTTGGTTGGTGATTTGAGCTAATGTGATATACACTATAAATAATTTACATACGTACCGTTACTAGTAGTACTTACTTGAACTTAGGAATGTTGTCTAGATATACATCCTTTTTGAATTTGTGCCGCAGGTGCCGCAAACACGATCGTCAACGATTCGAAGTGTCTAGTGCGGATCCGCCATTTGGGTTAGGGTTAGAATCGAAAAGCGAATACTATATCATATGAATGATCACTTTTCTTAACTGAGAGATCACAATATTCTTGCATTTGTTGCAATTGAAAATCCCAAAATTCTCATAATGCATCTTTTGACCGCTTCTTCGCTTACTTGTCTGACATTTGCAGAGTTTTTCAAAACGGTGGCTATCACAAAGCTTTCTCCTTCTTCCTCAGCACAGGGATTTTCTGGTTGGCGTTGCGTAGCTTGAAATGCCAAATAATCATGATCTTTCTGGTTTTCTTTTTTCATTTTTTTCTTCATTTTTTTTCATTTCCTTTTCATGCCCTTTCTTAATTATCTCTCTGTAATATAATATAATCCTAGACTAGTTTCGTACACTTGGAAAACGGGTATATGGACTTCCGCGTCGTAGTCTTTTTGTGGCTTAGAAATGTTGCTATAGAAGTCAGGTAAAAGAAACACCCAAAAGACATGATATCTGATTCAGGAATGAGGTACAAATAAGACCTTTGTCACAGACCATTCATTGCCCTACTGTACGCGCAAGACGAACCAAACAAGCAATAAGAAGGAAAGGAAAAAGAAAAAAGAGTGACAAATGCCCATGTAAAGGTTCGAGCACAGCCTAAACAGGGTGGTCTTGTCGTTTCGAGATAATCTTTCCTTGTTTCATAGCTTGTCTTCTATTTGGCATGTATATATATATATATGGAGGTATTGGAAAAAGGGATCTGGAGTCTTTGATATTGTTAGTTATCTTTGATCTCATTGAACCTAGGCTAAGCAACGCTGGCGACATGAGGAGTTAAACATGAAACACTACATCTGCTCGAATCGAGAAAGGCCAAAACCTTACTTTATTGCTATTGTTTTGTGTCTAGCTGAACTAAACCAAGCATACAACTTAGTTGTAGGTCCCGTCAAGGCAGGGACAAACAAGATTTAAGCGCTATGGCAGCTTATAGACTTTGCATAATCATCTTGTTCATGTATTCATGATAGTTTGGGCGCCAAACATCGCCCAATGACTTAGTAAGGACTGTAAGTGTGAGTGACTACGTGACCTCGCGGAATTTCGGGCTTCCGGGACAAGGGGAGATGAGCTGTATGAATACACTTTTTCTCTTATTTATTTGTCCATGGTTATGAATCGTATTGAACTGTAGAGACTGTTCGTGCCATATGTAGTATATATTCGTATTCATGTAGATGCGTGGTGGTAGTAACTGCATGTGAGAGTCATAACTGTATGGGTATATTGTATTACTAGTGTTTTTTTCTTCTTTTGTTTTTGTTTTGTATTCTTTGATATGACCGGACTGGGTTCCTTTTTTCTATTTGTTTCGTTTGTTCTTGGAGAGTAGAAGGGGAGAAATAAGAGGATGTTGTCGAAGTCTGCTACCCTTGCTTATTGGCTCTTGCTTTACGTTCCTTCATGGCGATGATACGTGCGCTCCGTTTCTGACTTCTGACTTCCGACTTCCGACCTCCATCCACAATTCTCATCTCTTTGCTATCTCCTATTTTCCTTTGTGACATACCGCCCTTTCCCCCTCCTTTTCTTACGCGACGGCCTTCCAACGTAGGTCATCCTGCACCTTGGAAACCATCACTGACCGCATAAACTGCTTCATGTTTGTTGGCTCGCTAGCACTCACACCCTCCATGGCCGTATCGAGGGATTGTTCATCTTCTATTGCTCTGCAGCATACTTGCCTCGCCGTGACGATCAACTGGTCTAACTCGGCGGGTGAAAAGCTTCCTTCGCTCTCTGTGATGAGGAGCTCGTCCTTGGATGTGAAGCCAAAGACATGCACGGAACGGGCCCGACTGGCCTCGACGGCAGACGGATCTACAATTATTTTGAAGTCGCCTTCAGAATGTGGGATAGCAAGAAGTGTGGCAGTGGCAAGACACTTCAAAGAGACAGCCGCTGACATGAGACCGAGAACGGCGGCATGAAGCAATGCTGGAATGGCGGGCAAGTTCTGTACAGTCAAGGAAATAAGGAGCTATTAGCCAAGGTATATACAGACGGGATCTTATAGAAACATCGGTGGGACTCACAGCTTGCGCCTGGATAATCTTGGCGTTTACATAGTCGTTTTCAGGCGTCTCGGTGATCTGGAGGACGATCTGGATCTGAGAACGCGGAAAGTCCTTGACTGGGATGATTACACTAAGAACAGACTGGAGGATAGACTCCAGATGTCTTTCACGAGTTCCTATATGTCAGGTGTTAGGTGTTAGATAATTGCCATCATGAGTCCCAAGTTCGCAAGGTTACACGGTATATTCTTCTTAAATAAGGAATGGCACTCAAGATTTGCACGATACATCTATACTTGGAAGCATAGGGTCGGTCGGTTTCTATGTTCGTTTGTGACTTGGATTCGTTTCTTACCTCCAACTCCTGCGGCGGGCCGTACCACGACGTCGATGATCGCTCTGAAAGCAGCTTCATCTCTCTTGGATGGCGGTGCCTCGATAGGACCGTTTACTGACGCGAGAACTTTGTAGCCATTGTGCGAGAAGGCCGCCGAGCCATCGGCGCGAGGTAGGAGCGCAAGATGTACTTCAGGTGCCGTTGACATTTTATATGCGTTTGTGGTAGTAGAGAGTCTGGTTTGGAGAAGATGGAAAAAAATGCTCTGAAGATAAGTCGGGCAAGTGTGCGCCACGTTCCGTCGAGTATAATTAAATCAATTTTTATTGAATTTTGTTAAAGCGTTGCGTACTATGAATTCTAAGTTTTTAAGGAAAATTTGAGATAAAGTTAACCAGCTTAGCTTGACGTTTGATGCCCCACTTTATTGTCGCGATGCGATATTAGGGTTGCTACCTATCGTCTTTGGGAGTTCAATATCATATCTTATAGTTGATATAATAAGTTGATATTGTCAAGTATTAAATAATATCAGCAATATCTTTACATGATTTACAATGGTTAAAAAGCATGGCTTGTTAGCCTAGTAAGTGTGTAGGAACTTATCCCACTAACCCTGTCTAACCACCAAACCCTGATATGTTAACTTGATGACGTCGTGCCCCTCCAACAGCTCCTATTAACTTCCATCCATCATAACACAACTAACCAAGTTATCTATCATACACCCAATAAACAAAATGGCTTCATCAGAACCTCCAAACCTGCCATCAGCTAGGCCTTCGTCCACCATTCCGCCTCTTCGATCAGCGATTCCTAAACTCGAACCACGCCGTAAACGCGAAGTCGAAAATGCGCAGCCTCGTCCACCGACGCCCGCTTTCCCAGCGCTTCCAGATCTCTCGACAACGCAATTTCAGATCCCATCTCGCCGGATCCTCTCCAAAGAAGATCACGAGAAGTTTCTTCAGTCGCCCACAAACACGCTGATTCAGGCCTGGATCTTCAGTCTGTCCGATTCTGTTGTGGGGATCGCCTGTTATTCTATCAAAGATGAGCAGTTGAGCAAGCCGGTCGTTGAGATCTTGCGCATCATCACCGAGCTTGAGACTATGGTGGAAAAGGCACCGCCAAATGAACAGGGCGGCTCTAGATTCGGCAACAAGGCATTTAGAGACTTCATCGATCTTGCAAAAACACGCATGGAGGGATGGCATAAAACCTTAGGTGTAGAAGATCCCGTTGCCATCTCAGAGGCTTCAGCATATCTAGCACAGTCCTTCGGAAACAGAATGCGTATCGACTATGGGTCAGGACATGAACTGAATTTTATGATTTGGCTTCTCTGTCTCTTCCAGTTGCGTGTCCTAGAGAAGTCGGACTTCAAGGCCCTTGCCTTGAGAGTTTTCAAGCGTTATCTTCTATTGATGCAAACAGTGCAAATGGCATACTATCTGGAACCTGCTGGATCTCACGGCGTATGGGGTCTGGATGACTACCAATTCCTTCCCTTCTTATTTGGTGCGGCGCAATTGCTAGGCCACCCATACATCTCACCAAAATCTATTCATCAGGAGCTCGTTATCGAGGAGAGTGGAGATGACTACTTGTACCTGTTTCAAGTTGCCTTTGTCAACAGTACCAAGACTGTGAAGGGACTCCGTTGGCACAGTCCTATGCTTGACGACATATCATCTGCTAAATCATGGTCAAAGATCGAAGCCGGTATGCGACGTATGTTTGTTGCTGAGGTTATTGGCAAGCTTCCAGTCATGCAGCACTTTTTGTTTGGATCGTTGGCGCCTGCTGTCGAGGGAATGAGCACAGAAGAGGAGACTGGCCTTGGAACTGAAGAAATGGAGACTGAAAGCGGAGAGTTGTGTCTGGATCACGGCAAGGAAGGTCATAAACATGGCAATGCTATTGGTTGGAATGACTGCTGTGGTATCAAGGTGCCTAGTAGTATCGCTGCAAGTGTGGAAGCACGCAAGAGAATGGAGGGTGGACTTCGCAGAATCCCTTTTGATTAAAGCTTTTTATAAAGGATTTATCGAACGAAAGAAAGCATCGATAATACTATATGAAATTGTAGGATATATAAAGTTCAATAGGATGGAACAACAATAGAATATACAGTGAGTCGTCGTCCGTTTTTGTCATGCCATGTTCAGAGAATCTACAGCTTAGATACCACATCAGGAACAACCTTAATGAGAGCACGACCATTGGTCAAGCAGACCTTGCCGCCAATCACCTCTGTCTGGAACCGAATTTCCTCGAAGCCATCAACTAGCGTTCCAGTTTTCCATGCCTTTGTCAACAGATGATCTCCCGGCATGACGGGGCTGGAGAAACGAGCCTGGAATTCCTTGATGTTCTCCGGCTTGCTGCCGCCTAGCCGCTTCAATAGCAAATGACACGACGTATTCCAGGCAAAGAGACCATGCATGATGTCGCCCTTGAAGCCCATCTTCAAGCCCGGCTCCGGTGTAGCGTGCAGCGGGTTATAGTCACCGTTCAAGCGGTACAACAGACCCGATTCACGAGTTGATGTCTGAGTGAGTGTGAAATCCGGCGCACGATCAGGCATGGCGATCTGCTCTACTGGCGGGCCACGAGGACCACCCCAGCCACCGCCACCAACATAGAAGACACTAGCGATGCAACGAGTAAAGACCTCGCCAGACTCAACATCAACGAGATCCTGATGCGTCTCGACAACGCTGCCTGGCTTGCCCTTGTCGTAGACATTCAGAACAGACGTGCGAGTTTCGAAGACATGGCCAGCAGAAGTTAGAGGAATGGGCTTATAGAAGAACATCTTGCGCTGGCCGTCGACAACGCGCTCAGGGTCGAAAGATGGGCAATTAGGAATGTCAATCGCCTTTTGGCGCGCATAGAAATCTACGACATCGGGAGTATCACCCTTGAAGCCTTTGTAGATCAGGGAAAGTCAGTGATGGTGATACATGACATAGACATATGTAAGGAATGAAGCACTAGCGGTATATATATGACACAAAGATAGAAGCATACCAAGGACAATAGGGTAGGTAGGAAAAGCAGCAAAAGCTGGGTGGCGCTCCTGTGATCGAGACAATATGTAAGCAAAGACTGAAACCCAGAGACTAATACCGGGTTAAAAAGACTTACATAGAGATAATGCAGCTCATCTGCGGTGCAGCCGATGCTGTTAGCAAAGAGAAGCAGATCACGTTTGTTCCATGATACAGGAAGCGGCGGGTACGCGAAACCAACACCAGGACCCGACATTTTGGTTAAGTGAGAGAAATGAGAAATTAAATAAATTACTTTAGTGGTACGAGACTCTGTAAGAGGGACGACACAGATGAGCAAAAGACCTTTTTGTTGCTATGTTGTACAGAACAAAATATCGTGTCAAGCTATGATGAAGTTTTACAATGTAACCTTTTTTTTTAACTACGAAGCATACGCGTTAGAAGGCCGAGGCTCGGTAGCTCTTACGTCGCAGAATCTCCTTTATTAGTTATAGAATCCACCGGCCATTATGATGGCGAGTGGGATGGCCGAACTTTTTATCAGATCTGTTTTAGTAATAGGGTTAACTAGGGTCATATATCAGATCCTCGTTTTTCCAAGGTCAGGCCCTAAATCTTTAGGGTTGAATATTGAACTTCATGTTTGACGGATTCCGTCGGCTATCGCCATCAAATTCTGATGCATCTCCAAGGAGAGCGATGATATATGCCTGTGCTTTTATCAATATTCACATACTAGTATGGGAAAGCTTCAAGATATGCCAGTTTAGAAACTCTCTATATATGATGCGACATGCATAATTGATAGATTGAGGCACGAGGATGCTGTGAGATATTATATTATATAAAGAAAAGATGGATAAAAAAGAGCTTGTAGGCAAGAGAGGAAAGTAAATATACGTGCATGTTAGTTGTTGCTGAGATAAGTACGGGCTTTGATTTTAGACTGAGAGTCTTTATAGGAAGGTATTACAAAGCCTTATCCGATCCTTTCCATACTAAACTACCTGTTGTTTATCGAGTCCCGAGTCACGCCCCATCAAAATATCAATGTATTAAATTATCTAAGGTTAAAAGTTCTAGCATATCTGACCCGAATACATCAGACGAAGAATAAAAGCGCTTTTGCCCAGAATTCTTCACCAGAAATTTTCTTTTCTTTTTTTCTTTCCTTCTCTCCTCTTTCCATATTAAATTTCGCAATGACGGTTCCCATCTATGATAAAGTTACGGATGAGATTCTCAAGTCTTTATCCTTAACGGAACAGGAATTTGCCGACATCCGTAAAGCCGCTGTAGAAGCCAAGGAGATAGCTTATTGCCCATACTCCAAATTCCGTGTCGGGGCAGCTCTTTTGGCACCCTCTGGCCAGATAATCAAAGGCGGCAACGTCGAGAATGCCTCGTATCCTGTGGCCACATGCGCAGAGAGAGTCGCTATCTGCTCAGCTGTTACTAGCTTTGGCGAGAAGACATTTCGGGCCCTCGCACTGGCTACGGATGTTTCGCCACCTGCGTCCCCATGCGGGATGTGCCGTCAAGCGTATGTTTTATTCTTTCGGTCGAAAATAAGACTATTCATTGGTGCTTTGATCTTGTGTGCTAATTTGTTTGATGTTGATAGTATCCGTGAGTTCTGTGATCTGAAGACTCCAATTATCATGTTCGATAAGGATGAGAAGTTCAGCTACCTGTCCCTTGAAAAGGTACGTTCATTATCAATGTAAGGCGAAGACACGTCTGTTTTCTTTTACTGACCTCTTATGCACAGCTTCTTCCTCTCTCTTTCGGCCCTGAAAGCCTTCCACCACCCGATGTTCTCGCTGCTGCGCGTACTTAACCGTGTATTCACTAGATAGATATGATTGCTGTTTTGACGGATAGTAGGCGTATAACGCCAAAGAATTTAGTTGATTAGAACAATAAGATGCTTTCATGCAAACTTTAAAATAAACACTATCTAGTTGGTTTCGACCTTTTCCATGACTTCAACGTCTGCCTTTTCTTGGACATTGCCCTTTTGTTTCCGACGAACAGCCTCAATCTCAGCCTCAAGTCTAGAGTGGCCAACAGTAGTCTTCCATGGCATCGGGGCTCCAGGTGTAAACATGTTCTCAATCTCCTCAAGTGTCTTGCCGCAAGTTTCGGGGTATGCTACAAAGGACACTACGGACGAGAACAGGCACAGCACGCCAAAGATAATGAATGTGCGATACGTGATGTTATGGAAAGCCGGTGGCGTGAAGAGACCTAGTGCAAAGTTGAACAGCCAGTTGGCAACAGCAGCTAAAGCCATACCATTGGCACGTGTGCCCAGCGACCATACTTCAGCGGCGTAGATCCAGGCGACTGGGGCTAGGGTGAGCGCATACACGACGATAAGAAGGTAACTAAAGGCGATGACGGTGTGCGATGGTGCGCCTGATACAGTGATCACCACGTTGTCATTGCCGTTGACACCGCCAGGAACATAGACTCCATAGCCACCCAACATGCCGGCCACAATGAAGTGACAGATGGCCATTCCAATTCCACCCCAGATAAGTAATGGGCGACGGCCAGTCTTGTCAATGAAGAAGAACATGATACCGGTGAAGCTAGAATGAAAGAGTCAGGCAACTGTGTAGTGAAGGTGATACAGGGATACTTACATGATGAATAGAGCGTATTGGACAGCAGAGGCTAGAAGGTTGACATTTTTCTCAAGTCCAGCCATCTGGAATACATAGGCTGTAAATCGGGCAATTAGTTTTTGAAGTAGTAAAGAAAGACGAGTTAATGCCTGTCGCAACTTACTGATATAATAGACGATAGCATTTGCACCCGACAGTTGCTGGAAGGCCTGAACAGACATGCCAGCAAAAGTTCGCTTCCACATGCCATTTGAAACAAATGCTCTCCAACCTTGAGCAGCTTCTTTCTCAGCGTTCATGACGGTCGAGATCTCCTGCCACTCAGCAACGACGAGGGGGTCATCTATGTTTCCTTTAGCCTGGATATCCGCGAGAGTTTGGATAGCCTCTTCATGGCGGCCGACTTTAGCTAGCCAACGTGGAGATCGGGGCAAGAATGGAAGACCGATCATGAGAAGAACGCAAGGCACAAACTGAAGACCCCAAGCAGTGCGGAAAGAGGCAGTGCCGGTGATGTGTGAGCATCCATAGCCGATAAAATACATGATGAAGATACCCCATTCGATAGCCAACTGCTGGATAATAACGATACGACCACGGCGTTCCTAGGAAGGAAAGGTTAGTTAGTATAGACTACATTCGTTAGTATGATAGTTCTTGGGCTCGACTTACACGCTTAGCGATTTCAGCCAAGTATACTGGGACTTGGGACGACGTAATGCCGACACACACGCCGTTCAAGATACGTCCAACAATCAACGAGCCGATTCCAGTTGTACCGACCTGAACGGCAGTACCAATCAACCACCAGAAACAGGCAAAGAAGATGGAATCACGGCGTCCCCAGCGATCCGAAATCGGGCCGGCCATGAGCGAGCCGACAACCGAGCCAGCAGCCAGAGACGATCCAATGGCGCCCTGAACAACGCCATGTGGATTATCGAAGTAATCAATGTACTGTTCGGTGATTACGATGGCCGACATGGACGAAATGTCGAACCCAAACAACATGCCGCCCACCGTGGCAATCAAAGCCACAAAATATGTGTTGGCTGAATGTATGTTAGTAAGTGATTAACAAAGAGGAAGATGATGACTGGAAAGGAGAAGTCCTTACTGATCTTTGGGAAGTGATAGCCCATTGCGGATGATTTAGCGTTAGATGAGATTCAAGCTTTGATCTCTGTCTAAGCCCAAGATCAGAAGACCCGTGATGAAAGAAGATACGGGGACATCGCGTTTTATAAACCCTTTAATGTTGAGTTACAACGGCACAACGCTAGCCGTCCAGTCAGTCCACCATACTCCAAGCATTACATCGAGACTATTTGTTATTAAGCCACAGCTGCTATTATACCGGTTGCCGCTATGTGTGAGAACACTAGGATTACACAAGGACTTGCCGGCAAATCATGCCGATACTCGAGACAGACTAGCTTAGGCCAAGGAGGACGCACAAGCATTCGAACCAAGCAGGGACTCGAAAGCCTGAAGCTGGTCATCTGGCTGCTATCGATGGATGACATCGTCTAGCCAGGGTTAGTAAATGCAGTGAGAAATCTAGAAAGAATCGGAGCAAAGTTAGCCGCCTTTCGCATTGGTGGTACCAGATTCCAATCCCCGCAAAATCACCATGCGTTTCTAAAGCTACGGCGCGCAATTTGATAGGCGCGCATAACCTACCCAACGTTTACGAGTTTGCACATTAAAGTCTGGGGAAATCCTCTCTGCTCTCTTTTCTTTTTGCCTCCATATACATATTTAAGCCATGCCCTTGTCGTTCTCTCTTGAAGGAACGAACTTGACATCGAGGCACGGAGGGATGCTTGATAGGCTTCGTATCTTTACATCTGAATGCGGGGGAGACGACGTCTTGAGCCGTCCTTGGCTTACTCTAGCTTATCCAGAAAATAAAGCAGTTGCTGAGTCGAGCGCTTGAATAAATAGATATCATCATGTCTAAGTCGAGCCAGTAAATGATTTTTGAAGCGAATAATACGCACAGCATCAGATGTAGCTTCAGTCTCCAATTTCAACGTTGGCCCTGCAACTACATTATGTCTTGTTTCCTACATCTTTTATATTTGGAGAAGCTTCCCAGTACTACATTATCGAAGCGTCTCACCATAACACATGACCAACCTCATCTTGATTCGGTAACTTGACGCAATGGAGGACAAATGAACATGTAACATTGCATTCGGACTTTAAGAGTCGCCAGACAGTAGGCCTGTTGATTTTGTGCCGTAAGTAGCATCTTGTTAGACAGCCGCTGGCTCTAATATTGGTTCCGATGCTAACTACGGAATAGGACTTTCTAGCTCCGATACCCTGGTAGGATCTCCGAATTACGAGATATTGGGAAAGGAGAGGAATTGAGGTTATGGTAGATATAGCGACAGTGAAGAGATTCGGCCTGAACACGAATTTCTCTATAATATAGTAACTTCATTGATCTACGTCGGATTTGTCTCGTAGATTCTCTCACAATTCTAATGACGAGCACATGCTAAATCAGACGGGATAAGCATGCCTTTAAGTAAGCTTACTAGTTATTCCTTTAATATAGAAAAATTCGAGAGAAATTTACCAGATTGGTGCGCATACTTTTCATCAATACCACTTTAACAGCGTCATGAAACTTTGTCTGTAGTGCTAGCTAATATGAGGGTTAGGGTCTGAGATCAGTAAGTGGGGCCGTCTTACACCCGTCTTGGCCGCATTAATATGAAGAGTCATAATGTTCCGGGGTTTCAAATCATACCAGCCGGTTGTTTCCCGGGTTGCTCACAGGTCGATAGGGGGCTTGATTAAGGATTAAGGGGTTTAAACGAATCTAGATAGCATAGTTGACCCATACACAATATCAAGCCCATTAGATGGATAGAATGACTCAAATTGTCACTCGTCCTAGAACCAACGTGGCCCTATTCTCAACGCTGAGAAGACGTAACACTCTTCTTCCGACTCCGAGATAATTTAAAGTCATCATAACACCGTTAGCACAACGTGCGCTCAAGGTACAGTAACATAATCATCATCATTTCAACCCAACGTCTGTGTAATTAGCTACAAGTAAAGCAGTTGCATAGAGCAGCGATTCAATTGGATGGCTCCGAAAGTCGGAACATGTGGGGCAATAAGTTGCTAAACTTTGGTAGGTAATTTCTAGATATTGGTTTGAATGAGCCGGCAATGACTCAAACTCCGTGACTTGTCGATGATTATAGACACGTTGAATATATTTATAAAGTGCCAATGGCTATTTATTCAAAAATAGAAATAAAGAAGAAGCTCGTCGCGTAATTCTACGGTCTATATCTCTTCGTTATTAGTTCCGGTTTAGTTTTGGCTCAAGAATCGATTCAGATTCATAGGCTCCACTTTAGAAAAAGCGCCCCGCGAAGGAAAAGAACGAAGGAAAGAAGGCAATTGCTAAATCTTGGGCTCGATCTTCAAGTCTGGGATTTTAATTGCTGTCTTGTTTTTTATTATTATTGTTAAATTCTACTACTATCTTATCACGAGCAAATTGTTGGCTTCGCAATTTGTTTTAACGAACAACAGAAAATCGAGAAAAATAATCTCAACGTCCGAGTCTGCTTCGATTTAGCTTCGATACACCCTATCCCGGAGTTTTTATTCTTCTACTCTTCCCGAGTTCGAGTCGTTTAATATACGCAACACACCTATCATTCTATATAATGGATCTGGTCAACCAGTAAGTACAATAAGCTGCTGGTCGTCTCCATGTGGCGCTTCATGTAACCGAGTCGCAGATATCGAAGAGGTTGCGGTCGGCTTCGTCGATTGGCTCAGCTAGCGTTGCGCCGTAGGCTTATGTCATATCTCCAAACATATGTTAACATTGTCTTTGATATAGCCTCGAGAACCGCCTGCTATTTGCAGTGCCCAAGAGTATGTGCCCTCATAGCGATTGTTCTTTCGATTTTCCCTTGCTTCGTCCAACCTAGCTAACCAAGACTTCAATTGATAGAGGGCCGCCTTAACCAGGCATGCCTGAACCTTCTTGAGGGCGCCGATGTCCAGTTCAGACGCGAGAACCGCCTCGACATCGCCCTAGTTAAGAACCACCCCATCGCCCTCGTCTTCCTCCCCGCCGCCGATATCCCCACCTTTGTTGGTGAAGGCCGTGTAGATCTAGGTATCACTGGCTGGGACCAAGTCGCCGAGCACGATGCTGCGATGCGTGCCAACCGCCGCGCCGCCGCTCTAGTCTCTGGCTCTCCCGCCCCGGCCGAGACTCCCTCAGATACTTCAGGTACTGTTGGTGGCTGTGTATCCGTCATGCCCCTCGGCTTCGGCTCCTGTAAGCTACAGGTCCAAGTGCCCGTCAAGGGCACCTTCAAGACTTCGTCTGATCTAGTTGGCAAGACTATTTGCACTAGCTTCGTCAATTTAGCTGCTTCTCACTTCGCTAAGCTGGAGGGCTGTGACCCCAGCGATATCAAGACTAAGATTATCGAGATTGGTGGCAGTGTCGAGGCTGCTTGCGCCCTTGGAGTTGCTGACGGCATTGTCGATCTAGTTGGTAAGTACACCCAATATCATCTTCATAGCATATAACAATTAGCTAACCACGAATACAGAGTCTGGAGAGACCATGCGTGCTGCTGGTCTGACTGCCATTGACACGGTTGTCGACACCCAAGCCGTTCTGATCAAGTCTCTGAAACCATCGGATGAGAAGCTCGTCGACAAAATCGCCAAGCGCATTGGCGGTGTCATCACCGCCCAGCGCTACGTTCTATGCCAATACAACATCGAGAACAAGCTTCTGGCTGAAGCTGTCAAGATCACTCCCGGAAAGCGTGCGCCCACCATCACGCAGCTCAGCGACGAGGGTTGGATTAGCGTCAGCGCCATGGTTGAGAAGAAGAAGATTGCAACTGCTATGGATGATCTCGCCGATGTTGGTGCTAAGGATATTCTGGTTCTGGACATTCACAACACGCGGTAAAAGAAAGAGAAGAAAAGAAGAAATCAACTACTGCTTGTTTTGATGTAAAGTCGGTGTTTGTTGTGTTTTGTTAAGTCGTTTTTTTTTCTGTATCAGTTGTATATCATGGGATCAGGCCAATGTAACAAAAGGGCTCTTTTAGGAAAAAGAGGCATTTCATACATATATATATTATATTACACAATTATAATAAAAAAGACATAGACTGCTTTTGCTTTACGTTATACTTCTGGGAATAGATTGGCTTATATATGTGATTGTATTTGTATTTGTACACCAAGTTGAAAAAGTAAGAAAAAATATTGAACACAATAAAGAAAAGGAAATATAACAGTGTCTCTCAAAAAAGTATAAGATAGAAGACAAACAGATATGTGACAATCGATTTTGTTGTGATGATGGTTTAGACCCTTAACTTGATACCAGGGCCTAGATAACTGGCATCTATCCTTCTTTTACGCACTACATCATTATTGACTGGTTTCTGTTGTATATATCCCTAACTCTTTTAGTCAACACGCAAGACTCTCGTCGTCTTCTTTGTCGAAATTCTCTTCTTGCGGCCACGCTCAAAGGCCGCCGCCGAGCTGTGGTCTCTGCCAATGTTATCCAGGTCCTTAACCTTGAAGATACGGATAATCCAGTTTTCGCTAGTAAAGGCCTCCTCAAGAGTATCCAGTTCGGGGCTCTTATCGGGCAGAGCAACATTACGCACGCGATCGCGGGCCTGGCCAGGGGGGAATAGAGAGTTGTAGTTGTAGTACGACATCTTGTACATCAAGCTGTTCTTCATGGTGTCGGTGGCACCAGAATCAACACGGTATTCGCCACGAGCGGTAAAGAAGTCACGCTCCTTGACCTCCTCGGGCCAGATACCCTCAGCAATACGAACCATCCAGAGGAACTTGTTAATATCGTCACCAGAGTAGCCCAGAAGACCACCGAACACGACCAGGACATAGTCAACTTCATGCTGGCGCAGAATAGGGTAGCTGACCTCTTCGCGGGAGCTCATGGCCTTGCCAACAGTAGCAATGTGGGTGTTGTTCCAGGTGTTGTTGTCAACTAGAGTAGGGCGATCAGCCATACCACCGATCTGGTAACCGTAATCCCACCATGAAGCAATCTTGGCATCCTGTTCGGTGTTTTGGCGCAGCCATTGGTACGCCTCACGGTAGTCATCGATGATGTGCTGAGAACCATCAGGGAGACGACTAGCCAGAACAACTGACGGAGAAGAGTAAGCGTTGGAGGTGACCCAAGTGCAGTGGTTGACGAAAATGATCAGGTACGCAGTCATGGCAGCGGCAACAGCAAGCTTCGAGACAATGTCGTAAACACCAACGAAAGGCTTGTTGAAGGCGCTAAGACCACCCTTGGAGGGCTTCTTGTTGGAGGCTTCGGCCTCCTTGGCAACAACTTCAGCATCGGGAGTCTCGGTGGATATGAAAGCATCGAGGACCTGGGAAAGAGCGATGGCGGCGGCAACACAAACAATGGGAGTCAAGGTGAGCATAAGACGGACCATGACACCAGCAAAGTAACTGCCAAAGAGAGAGTAGACGATGACGAAGACGTGCTGATCCTCAAGCTTCTGGAAACAAAGGTAGACGCCAGCAGGGAACAACCAAATCAGCATGTTCAGGTCGAAGAAGAAAGCGGGCCAGGCAGTAGGCTGGTGCTCAGAAACGGAAGCAATAATAGGGATATGGATCTTGGCGTAGCTAGTATCCCACAGAGAGTAGAAACGACCGTTCCAAGGGGCGATGTATCCCATAGAAGTCAGGCCGACCAGAGCGCCCATACCCAGAATGAAGGTGAAGGCGACCATAGTCATGAGGAAAGTCTGGAACTGGCGGCCGGAAATAGCAGAGCGCACATACTGAATGAAGCCGATGAACTGGATGAATCCGAAGATACCTACAGGCTGTTAGATAGTTCTTGTATAAGAAAGGATTCAAATTATAAAACTTACCGAGAGCAGGCATGTGCTCGCTGGTGCGTACAGGCAAGAAACCGACGAAGGGAATCTGCATGCTAGCAATCGTGCCTAGAGCATACCAAGTAGTGTACGCAACATAAAGACGGTTGCTGTAACGGCCCATCAGAATCAGAGTGAACGAGTGGAGAGGCAGCAAGCAGGTGATGAAAGCGTAACCACCCCAAGAAGCCACCATGTAGCCGTAAGACAGAGCGCAAAGAGCACCCCACAGCATAGAGCCCAGCTTTAGCGACTTGATCCAGAGGTAGAAAGTCAGGACCAGAAGGAAGATGGCGATGGCCTCGTTATCGTACGAACCAGCGACGGAACGCGAGATATAACCGGGCGCAATACCCATGAAGATGGCGGCAAGCAGGCCAGCAGAAGGCGAGGTGGTCATTTCGTTAGTCAGCAAGTAGGTGGCAACAGCGGTCAGGCCAGAGCAGGCCGGCGCCAGCAAGACACAGATGTTACGGATATCGATGGGGATGGTTAGGGGTACGCAGAGCGTGGTAGATGACGCCACTGGTGACCATGAGGCCGGGATACAGAGTACCGCCGGTAACACGGCCAAGAGGGTGCCAGGTGCGATCATCAAACCAATCCCAGAAGTTGTAGAAGCCATTGGCCACAAGATACTTGGTGGCGCGGAAGTTGAACCACGGATCGACTAGATGGCGGTATCACAGTTAGAAACGGCTGATGGAAATCCAAAGGCGCAAACAGGACGACCGGGGAGGCCATGTAAGCGCAAATCGGCAAGCATGCAGATGTGTATGTGTACGGTTTGAGATGAGGCTGATAGACTAACATTCATGAATAATGCTTTCGAAACCTAATAAGAAAGATGAGCGTTAGCAACTGCGTTTCAGTGGACTAAGATTCCGGTTAGGTAATGGCAAATATTGTGACGTACGGATGACAGAGAACAAACGACTGCTCACAGCAGCGCCAGCAATCAGAGCCAGAATGACAAATCTAATTAGACGGCGAGAACTCTCGTCGACATTGAGCTTGTCGGCTAACAGCGACGGTTGTGTCGCCTTGACGGCCATGATGGGCCTCTGAAGAGCTAAGCAGCGAGAGCTACTTGGCAGCTATAGTAGTGATGGTTGTGAAGAGAAGAGTAGCAGTTCGTTCAGCGCAAGTTTATAGCCACTTGGCAGCAAACTCGAGCAAAGCCTCTAGAAGACAAACGGGTCAAAAAAGCAGAAGAATCCGGCTTCTGCGGACGACCGGAAGATCAGCGATGCGGCTTGGTATAGATGTTGTTGATCTGGCAATATGGGATTCGACGATGCCTCAACAGAGACGATGTAGTTGCGGCCAGATATCAAATAGATCCCACGATCGAGACGATGAAGGACTATGGAAAAGGAAAGGAAAGATATCCAAAAGAAAAGAGACGGTGCTATTTGTTTGCGAAAAGACAACTATCACGTTCGATGAGGAACTAAAAAATAAAAAGTAAAATAAAGCTTGCGTTATCACGCCTCTTTGCTGCTCTTTCCACGTTTCCCAAGTTCCCACCACGTTTATAGCAATTACTGCGCTATGCACGCTCAATTGTCTCGAAACTGGCCAAGTACACGTAACTTCCTTGCGCTTAGCTGCCCCTGCAAAAACACAAAAACCGGTGCTCAACGTAAGGACAGCATGGAACTAAGCTCTGAAGTGTTTCGAGCCAATAACAGGGACCAATTCGCCGCATAGTGGGGCTGTGTCCACGACGCTCACTTACCGATGATTAGCCGCTGCAACGACCCCAAACTTGGTTATTAATACCAAGATGCATAACAACATCACAATAATCGCATATTCACTTCAGATACTATTAAAAAGGCTTCTAACAAATCCGTACTTTTAGAAAGTCTAACACTTGTATTGTACACATGGGACACAGAGAGATGAAGAAATAAAACAACAGGGGAAGAAAAAAAAAGAGAGGCTCAATGAGAACAAGAAGAGGCCGCGCTCATCGTGTACAAGACCACATCAATATTACACTCGAAACAAACAACGAAGCCTTCGTTCCAAACCAACAAGAATACCGGAGTAAATATATTGCAGCAAGCACGTCAGAATGCTAGACGATTACATGTCGCAACATACCAGATGTTACAAGTATATACATAGCTTCGTGGCAAAAGGATGGCATATAGAACTACTGCGTGATAGAGGGGTATATACACAGCTCCCCATTAAAAATTACGCAGGTTCCACCAGCAATGACAAGCCACAAAGATCCGTAGAGCAGCAGCTACCTTAGTTGCTAAATTGGGTATAAGATATTGTTCAGGTTTTTGGCTCTCGGTTAAAGACTTATCCATTCATTGAAACTCGCCGTGTCGATATTAGATGAAATTAAATTGGTTTGATTTGGAGCGTCGCTCGTGTAGCCGTTTTAAGTCGCCGTCGTATGTGATTATGCATTGATTTAGAAGCTTTCTGTGATCCCGAGCCAATCGGAAAGTAGTGTAGTGGTGGAATTCATAGGGTAGTCCAGGCTGGCGCTGGGAAGAGTATAAAGAGACAGTCCTGTGTCGGTGACTGTTCAGCAGGGAAATCGATCGTTATGGTGAAGAATAAAGCTCAAGATGAGGTATAGTTAATTCGGTTCCTCCGGTGAGATATACAGCTCAATTGTCTTATGCCTTAGCCAAGCTGTTGAAGAAAGCCTCAAAGTCAAACTTGGGGTCAGTCAAGTCCAGAGCTACAGACATGAAATGTTAGCGTATATGTATGGGCAAAGGGAATAGAGGTATGGCAGATATCAATGGCAGGAAGACATACACTGAGAGCTTGCGGGAGCGGGGTTCTTGCTTCTCGCGTACTCGGCCTTGGCCTTAGCTATCAAGCTCTCCTTGTGCTCGTACTCAGACTTGGCGGCAGCAGCGTTGTCGGCAGCTCTGATAGAGCGCTGGTGAGTGAAGCCATAGAACACGCCAAAGGCGAGGGCTGAATACCGCAGCACCTAAATAAGAGAGAATTAGTCAATGACGATCATCGTTCGAGGTCATGTTTTCATGTGATAGAAGAAGGTATCTCGTTCGCATTCTGGAAAGCCGTATGGTCGGGATGGTTCAGTCATAGAAGATCGTAAAGCCACAGATATCTAGAGGCCAACTGGTGCATGTGAAAGATCCCGTGTCATAATGCAGTCGGCCAAATCCTCGTGATTGGGCAGGTAGCCAACAGAAAGACGTGCATATGGGAGGTAAAAAGATGGATTGCTACAGAGTCCATCCCCATAATCAAAGCACGAAAAGGCAGACCAATTGGCAATCCAGATATAGCTTCGCGAGCATACAATCGACGGTCTAGTTGGGGTTCGCAAAGGAGCATGTTCGGGTGATTATTAGTGCCGTACATTAACTATAGTCGCCGGGGCAGACATTTTGACGTAGAGTTTTCTATAATTAAAGCCCGGTGGGAGCGAGCGAAAATTAAAGGCGCAAAAAGAGGGTGAATCTCGAAATGCAGCAGAAATCAATGACGCGATGAGAGTCCAATTGGCCCGGGTCCGGAGGGATTGGATTGTCGGATTGAGAGCGGGAGGAGAAAAAAAAAAGGGAAAAAGGTGAAGATAATCCGAATGGAAGATCTGGGGATAATTTGCTGTAATTTTTTGACCTTGATTGTATGGGCCTTAGCCATAGCAAAAAGAGGGAAAAAAAATATAATGCTAAGGCCTGGCATTCGGAAAAGATCGCAGGTGGAATATGTATCTATACTTTCGGTCTATCTAGCCACTACCACTCTACTATCCGTTGTGGCAGAGAGTAGGCCAAATATAAATGCACACTATGATTCTTCATCCGGGATTCAGCCGCATACAGCACGTGATTGTATACCCTAACCCGATTGTTGGCAGGAGGGTTTTCAACTCTGCAACCCCTGGACGACCTCCTAACCAGATAGCACCGCAAAGTTAAGCAATCTGACTAGCATTGACAGCTTAGTTGACCTGAACCTTGGATCAAACAACGATCTTCGCTAGCAAACGCTGCTTGCACATAGCACATCAAAACTGCCCTTGAAAAACTCCGAAATCTCTTGCTATTCGCTACCGCCTGATCTCTTGCCTTCTATCGAGCTTCACAAAGCTTTTTTTCTTCTTTTCGCCGCCCAATCTCCGTTCCATAGCTTCTAGCGGCCCCTAAGACAGCCACTTAGACCCTGCCGCCGATTACTAGCAGCTCGTGCTATAGTAGTAGCTGGAGTCAAGCTTGGGCTTTACCCCTCGATCACTTGGATCGAAGCCAGAAGAACAGACTTCCTCATACAGCAGTGTTCCTGCATTTTCGCTGGATCTATATCCAGCAAACTGAAGCGCGTGCCCGCCGCATTAGCTGGTTGGTGGGCATCACAGCGTCCATGATTTGCGACTGAAAACGACTTTGACGATCAATAACAACGGCTTTGACAACAGATCCTCACATATATAATACCTTTTTGTTTATTCTTACGCCTTGCTTCGAGATACCCCATACCTTTCTCTTCTCCGTAACGTACATACACATACACATTGGATACTCAGTGCCGTTATAATGCAACAACGACGTGATGAGATCTTGCAAAAGAAGGCCAAGCTTGCGGAGCTGAAACGCCAGCGTGAGCTACGAGTCACCCAAACTAGCTCGTCCCGCCATAGTTTGGGATCTAGCGATGTAAGTCGTTATCTACAATGCACAATCGTTTCCAGGTTTTCTAACCCAGTACCATGTACCTCTTAGGCCGGCTCACCATCAAATGGTAACCGGACTGCCGATGCCCGCAGAGACATCGATTCGCTCATCAACAGCCTGGTCGGCGGACCGGGATCTCACTCGGCACCCGGCGGCTCAACGCCCATGTCACTGACTCTGCGCGGCAGCAGACCTAATAGTGTTCTAAGCGCCGGCGATCTCAGTACCGAAGCATCTGAATTTGCTACTCTCGCAAGCATTGCTACCACTGTGCCTGTCCTTACCACTGCTGTGCCTACTGTGCTTTTCGAAGTCGAGCCTCAACAAGCCCACGAGCCCAAGCCAGAGATCGTGACGTACAGCAAGGCTGTGCAAACCACAGAAGAATGGACTGGTCCCATCTCTACCGGCGTCGGCACTGGAACCGTGCATGGCCACGGCCAGAGCATGTCGCTTTCAGACTCGGAAGAATATAGCGCCACCATGATGTCCCCGAGCAAGCAGCGTCTGAGTCGGCGCGAGCGCGAGCGTGAAGAAGAATTACGTCAAAACATCCGTCGCGAGATCGAAGAGGAGCTCAAGACTGCCCAACAGATACTGGATGATGGGCAACTTAGCACCGCCGACGGTCCTTCTAAGAACTTTCCTGCGCGTGCCTTGACAACCGAGGAATTAGATGCTGTTATGGGATCTGAGGATTTCCTAGACTTCGTTGAACGCTCATCCAAGGTGCTAGAGCGTGCACTAGACCAGGAATACGATATTTTAATGGACTATGCGCTTCAGGGAGAAGATGTCGACGAAGAAGATGATAGCAGCGGTAACACGGGCGGCAAAGGAAGACACAAGGTCAAGGAGATTGCACAGTTCTACGATGAGCGTTGGAGTAAGAAGCGCATGATCAGTGGTATCGACTTCTCGCCCAAGTTCCCCGAGCTGTTACTGGCATCATACACCAAGAACCCAACTGCGCCAAACGACCCCGATGGCTTAGTCCAGGTGTGGAATATGCACCTCCACGACCGGCCGGAGTTTGTATTCCACGCACAGTCTGATGTTCTGACGGCCAAATTCTCACCGTTCCACCCCAATCTGATTATCGGTGGTTCTTACAGCGGTCAAGTCCTCCTATGGGATACTCGTGCCAAGGCGGCGCCCGTCCAAAAAACACCGCTGACTGGCTATGGCCATACGCACCCTGTGTATGCTGTTGATATTGTCGGCACGCAGAACGCAAACAACATCATCTCATGCTCAACGGACGGCGTTGTGTGTGCCTGGAGCATGGACGTGTTTGCCCAGCCACAAGAGCTACTAGAGCTCAAGCTTCCCTCCCCCGCCAAACTCGAGGACGTAGCCCCAGCCTGTCTAGCCTTCCCGCAGGCGGATCCCACATTCTTCCTCGTCGGTACAGAAGAAGGCGCCATCTACCCATGCCACCGCTACGACCGCGCCGGCGCAAAGGCCGGTATCGAATCGGGTCTGACCTACCGTGGGCACCACGCCCCCGTCATGTCCGTGGACTTCCATCCCGCCCGCGGCCCCGTCGATCTCGGCGACTTTGTACTATCTTCGTCTCTAGACTGGAGTGTCAAGTTGTGGCGCGTACGCGCGCCTGCTGCCACTTCAGCATCGGCCACTTCCGTGACTGATGGCCACATGACACCCCTACTTGACTTTGTCCGCGAAGACGTCGTGTACGATGCTCGCTGGTCACCGCTGAAACCTGGCGTGTTCGGTCTCGTAGACGGTGCTGGATGGCTGGAATTATGGGATATCACCGTGGAAACGGAAGAGCCCGTGGCTCGTATCTCGCCTAGCCCACGCAAGGATGGACGTTCGATGTTGAGTAAGAGCTTGAATAAATTGGCGTGGGAGAAGACTGATGGTAAACGAATCGCTACTGGTGGTATCGATGGTACTGTTACGGTGTTCGAAGTCGGTGGTGGCCTGGGTGGAAAAGAAGAGTTGCGTGCTGAGGAGTGGACTAGTGTTAAGAAGTTGGTGAATCGGATCGAGACGATGGGCGTTAACGGTGTAGTTGCTTAATAGCAGTCCGTTTCATTTTCTATCGAAAGAAATAGATGTATTAATAGCACGGTTAATACGAGTATGACGTTATGTGACTAGATAAATGCATAATATGAAAATAATAATAATACAACATATAGAACATGTGATGAAGAAAAAAGTCGAATGGATATAAATGGTTATTAGAGCGTTGAAAGTTATTTCTATCTACAACCTATCATACCGGGTAGATATTAAATAGATATATACCAACTCAAGTTATAGGCAAACTCACTTCGATGAGCTGATTTGTTAAATGGTCTCTACTACTAGAACTACTCGAGTACGAAAAAAAAGACAATTATTTGGGAATAAGATACTATGAGGAAAAGATGACGTATATGAGATGATAAATATAAAGATATGTAGAAAGCTTTCCTCCCAGTCAAATGAGAAACACCGAGAAGGGAAGAGATGCAGACTAATGAATAATGAGATATTCGATTAGAGAATAAGAGAAAAAGAGCACGAAATGGATATGTATATGGGGAAAGAGCATAAGCCACCATCATCGTCATCATCAATGGAGGAATAGGGAGCATCAGAAGGATAGAGTGGGAAAATATGGTACAGAGAACGGAGAGAAGCACCACAATGACAACAGAAGATTGCCCATGGGCAAAGATATCCCAAGTGAATGGCAGATTATGTTTAAGCAAACGTCATAGAGATCTCCTTCTCCTTGCCAAATTCGTCATCATCATCGTAGTCTGCCCACGGATCAGCCAGTGAAATAGCAGGAATCGTCGCCTGAGCACCGCCGAATGTCGAGGCAAAGCCACCACCAATACCATCAGTAGTGCCGCTAGCAGCAGCAGAAGAAGATCCATAATCCTCTCCAAAGCCACCGGATGTCGTCAGCGTCTCAGCCTTTGTGGATATATTGCCGAACCCACCGAGTCCTGGCGATGGCAAGGGGCTGTGCGGATCTCGTTCAGATCCATATGCGGATGCCGGAGCTGGTGGGGGGCGCCAAGCTAACAGAATCGCGTGCTTCATAGCCAAAGTCTTTGGCAGGCGGCGGAGGAGGATCCTGGAAGGACATGTCAAATGTCATTTCTACCTCGTCTTCCTGGTACGGCTCGAAGCCGTAGAAATCCTTTTTGGCGGATGGCGACATGTATGATGGCGAGATGCCCGAGACACTAGGGAATGCGGGAGAAGGTGCATCGTAGTTGGCTTGTTGTGCCATAGATGGGGAGGGCGATGGAGACCGGAACGAAGCGGATCCAGGTCCAGGCGAGAGCGAGCGTGTGGTCCCCGGATCGATGTCAGCCCGGAGGCTTTCGTTACGAGATACCGATGCAGGCGGTGGCCGGATCTCTAGCGTTGGAACTGCACCGGGTGTACTAGAATTGGGTGTCCGTTCCTTGGCCAGCTCAGCGCGCATAGCTTCGACATCGAACAATACGCCACTGTTACGATTAGCTTCAGCTGGACCCGAACCAGCAGCATTCCTCTTGTTTGAATCCTCGTACACCTCCCACTCTGCACGCTCAAGCTGCTTCTTACGCTTCCAGAAGCTGAAACCTGATTTCGACTGCTCTTGCTGCTTGCCCTCGTTTTCGAGCTCTTTGCGCGCTTCTTCGATCTCGCTAATCAGCTCGCGTTGACGTTCTTGGTGGTTTTCAGGGTCAGGGTCTTCGATCTCAGTGAACTCATCACTTTCAACGCTCCAGCCACATTCACGCAACAGACGAGGCATGGCCGTACGATATTGCATATGGCCATTGACGTATTCAGTGCAGTTAAAATTTTCAACACCTGGAACATCCACGATCTCGGTTAGACCAGCAATTCGGCTGATACCACCATTAGTCAGGCGGAACAGATAGCCCAGAATCCAATCGTTCTGGTTGTATCCATTTAGGAAACGATCTGAGACTACAGATCGAGCACTCAGGTATTCGTCCTTTTTGACGACAATGGGTGAGCCGTACAGATACACATTTTGGACTAGACCATAGGCACCCTTGCGAGCTAATTCTTGCAAGCATGAGAAGATAACACGTGATCCTAACGAATATCCTACAAGGGTCACGGGCCGGGTGCCGAGATTGCGGTCAATTAGGGAGTCGGCTAGAATTAGACCGGCTGATGTGGCGCGGTCTAGCGAGACGGCCCACGGGTTGTCGATTAGATAGGCGAGCTTGGTCAAAACGACAGGCAATTGGAGAGCCGCCATCAAGCTGATCAGGATGGTGCTACCAAGAACTTGTTGGAGACCCTGCGTAAGAGCCTACACAAGATGAGGATAGTTGGTTAGCATAAAGATCACAGGCTGCACAATATGAGAACTAAAAACAAGAAATATACCTCCGTAGCAAGAATATTGATAGTGTCACCCATGCTTCGCAACATTTCAGGCTCCCAGAGGACTGAATAAATATCGCCCATTACGGAGTCCACTGTGCTAAACGGGAGTCTGACGTCATCGACATTGCCCGTCATCCATCCTGACACTGTCACAATAAGGTTGACGCGCTTGTTATTATGCAGCGGTCGGTATTCGAACGTTTTCACAGCACCCGTACGACGTCCTGCAGCTCTTCCACCAATGACACTCCCTGAAGCAGCCGCCGAAGAAGTGATAATAGCAGCACCTCCGGCACCAGCCAAGAAACTACCAGTTCCCGAAACACCAATAGTAGTGAAACCAGCAGCCAAGCCGGCACCAATGACGGGTGCTAGGAGGCCAGCGGAGAGACCAATAACAAGGCCACCACCAACAGTGGCTAGGCCCATCATGAGATAGCGCCGCTTCTGGGCCATCTTCCGCCGCTGTTCGAGATGCTCGTCTTCATTCCAATTTTCCTTCTCGGCCGCCTGCTGCATCTCGAGAGCATCGGTCACGCGCTTCTCGAAGCGGCAGATGTCCATCCAAGGCACTTGCATATGGGCTCCGACACGGCCCAGAAGCGCACGCGAGCGTGAATCGTAGACTGAGTCAGCGATCAGTAGTAGGAACAGGTCACATAGGACCGTCCATCGCAGGTCAATATCAATCTTCTTGGTGGTAGGCATTTGCGACGGCGTCTGAACGTCAGGCAAATCTTCACCAGTATGCATTTCATATGACGGGGGGACACCGACAGGAGTCTCTGGATCTGCCACGGTCGAAGCTACGCTGAAGCGCGGGTTACGGCCGGGCGTAGATGGTGTGCTAGGGGCCTTCTCGGCCATAGGATTGTTTACACGGGAGTTGGCCATCAGCGCGGGCACTAGGTCAGCGGGCAAAACGCCATGGTCTGCCAGCTGTTCTATCATGACTTGCTCGGCAGCGCTGATTTCCATGTGGGCATAGAGGCGAATCATCATCTTTTGAGCCCACATCTTGCAGTGCTCGATGGCCATGTTGACAGACTTCCGGGTGCTCTTAGTGCTGCATAGCACCAAACGCGCCTCCATCTTCTTGACCATCTGGAAGATCTCAACACGTACGACTCCGACATAGGCAATGCGCTGGCCCTCTGTCAGCAGATCCTTGGTGGCCTGCATCTGTGAGACAGCGTCGCGCTGCTCTTCGTCCTCGGTTGCAGCGGTGGTGCTATTGATATTTTTAAAGAGGTAGTTGGTGTTATCATCCAAGCTAGTGGCCGACATGGCGTCGTCGTCGAGGTCAACGCGGGTATATCCCTTACCGGCACCACCAAGGCCTGCATAGCCGTAGGTTTCGTCCGCGGTGACGTCGTGTTCACGAGCAATTAGCTTGTTGTCGTCGTCGTACATATCATATGAGGCGTAAGCCGGCATTTCTTGCCAGCCATCATCGTCATTGGCCACGTTCTCTTCTACTACGGGAACAGTGACTTGGTGCGAATACTCGGATATGCCCATAGATGTGCTAGCACCGCTAGTAGTTCGGGAGTGGGCGGTCTGCTTGCTGGCAGAGCTGAAGCTCCGCGAGTGACGGGCATTGCCGCGCTCGCTGGTTGCGCTCGTGGTTTTGGTAAGCTCAGCGCCGCTTGCGTCAGTTGCAGTAGAAGGCTCTACCGGTGGCTTGCTGGGGTCTGCTTGTGTCTCGGCAGTTTCGGGTATGGTATTAGAGAGGTTGTTGAGAGAAGTTGAGCGTAGTGGTAGATCCTGGGGCTTGGCCGATTTGTCAAACGACACTCTGCGGTCAATGGTGGCTGTAGTTGCAGTTGTCGAGGAGTGTGGCGGCGGTGTGTCGGTATCGGCGATCGAGGCGGCCGGTTCGGGCGGCATGGCGGGGGTCGGCGGGCTTTGGGGGTTAAATCACTGTCATCTGGGGCCTTGGGTGGCAGGCTTATAGTGGTTTCTTTGACAGCGTCGGTAGAAGTGCTGGCTGCTGGGCTTTCGGCAGGGCCCTTGGATTGGACAGGCAACGCAGCGGATGGCTGATGCTTCTTTTTCTTGATCTTGCGCACAGGGAGGCCGAAGTCGTCTAGCTCGTCGTCAGCTGTGATAGCCAGTGGCTTCATATCATCGGCCGTAAGGTCGACCGATTGCGTGGCCACCATATTGTGATGCGATGCGATGTGCAAATACAGATTATGTAGCACAATGAGAGTTTTTTGGTGCTTCAAGGCCGAGGGATGCAGATAGATAGCAGAAGATGGAAATAATAAATAAAAATATCATAAATTAGAATCAGAATCGCAGGCCGTTGGCGGCAGCTTGAAGGCGGAAACCCGAATGTCGATCAAAGATTCGTGTCTTAAAAATAGTAAAGACCGTCCAAATTGATAGGTCCAAATAGTCAGGGAGGAAGAAGAGCAAGATAACGATGATAGCAACAGAAAGAAAGAAAAGAAAAGAAAACAAGTAAAACCAGCACTGCAATATCCAAATCCAATCTGCAGGCAGTCACGAACGGTCGCGCAAAAAAAGCTACGGCCTGGCAAATAAGAGGATAGAAAGAATGGACAAGAAGTCACGATCCCTGGACTCTTGCGTTGTAATCAAGGGCAAAGGAGGTTCGTCTGTCCAGTTTTGGTTTGAGGCACCGTTTCAAGGGTACCGTACGGTGATGGTTTATTGTCTTGTCCTTGTCTTGTCTCGTTCTAGGCCAAAGAAACTGAAGATCGATCGAGGCTGGGCATAGGGAACTCCAAGCCAGAGGCAAGCTGGTTATCTTGTTCTGTTAGTCAATCTGGGCCGGAAATAGGTGCGAACCAGACGTCTCGTCTTTCGTTCAGTTGACGATGCGATCTTTCTTAGTGAAGCTTAAAAGGTGGTGTTATTCAAGTGCCGTCCATCCACGGCTAAATTGCAATGCTTGACCAACTTGCCTAAATGCGATCCTCTGCTATGGTTGGCGTCCTTTTAGCGGCTTGAGCAGCGTTTATCAGCGCCTAATCAAGCACTTTAACTCCTGGCTTAGGCCTATTCAAGGCTACCTATTTTCTTGATCTGCGACAACGCCACAGTGTCTGTGCTCCACCTGACAATACTAAGCTCAGGGTTTGCACGGACAACCCTATTGTTAATAACCCTACCTGACACCTTGTTTATTGCTTCTAGCCTCATGTCACGCCATAAACAATCTTAAGCTTTAACGATCAATGCCGACTACACTCCGCTCTGATCAAGACAGTTCCGGTGGTCTCCACACTTTCCGGGCCCGGAGCTCCGTCTTTTCTAAATAGGTTGTACTGCCGGTGGGCGTTCTATGACGATTGGAGCTAAAATGTGACGCTGATTAGCTGCCGCCTAGATTTAACTAAATTAAGACTCAAGAATTGTATGGTGCAAGTCGTATACGTTCGTACCGTGGCCATGTTTTGCACATATGGAGACTTTCTTTTTTTCACATTGATTTCAGAAGACTAAGTGAATCGGTTCGATCTGTAGTGGTTCGTCGAATAAATATATTGTTGCCTCAAAGATAACGATTACACCTGGCCCGAGAAAAAGACAATTTCGTAATCTCAGATAGTTATGTATCATAGATACAGAGACGAAATGAAACAAATCAGGTAGTGCTGACACATATGTGCAATATTCTGACATTGCCCTATACAACTATGCAGATCTATATCTTACCTGGTTATATATATATACCTATGTATTATGAAATGGACTGAGGCGTACTGTGTGCAGCGTGGTTGGGCAAAGGGCTTGTATTCTGCGATCTGGCGGCGCATACGACTAGAAAGGCATATCTCGTGGCCTAAGAGAAAGAGAATAAACAGAAGAAAAAAGAAAGGGAAAAGAAGGAACACTCGAGATAAGAAGAAAGATAAACAAATGGACGTCTTTTGTGCCTTCAACCACGCTCTTTATTGTATGTATCAGTACATTTGTATATGTATCTGAAGAGCCTACTAGGGCAAAGGAAAAAGACCGGAGTCATATGCAACTAATAAAACTATCAGGGAGTTCAATCAAGCTACGATATCAGCTGGCGGGGATCTGCTCGTTGATGAGTACGCCCCCTTTCCGACTGAAAAAAAAAAGTCTCCGAGAGAATTGTAGCTATTGCTTACAAGTTCTAGTTATGCAGCACGACTAGCTATAGCTATCCGTGTATTAGACTATAACTACAAATATATTTTCCATATGAAGGATTATTCTGGTTATTGAGAAGTGACAGTCTTTGCATCCTTTTGACTTTTCCTAATGACGCCCGACAGAGGCTTGGAAGTTTGAAGGACGTTTTGGGTGTAAAATCAGTAGATCTGCAAAAGCATGTTGTTTTCCGTACAGACATTGCCATATTCGAAGCTAAGAGAACATAAAGCCAATCAGTCTATTCATCGTCGTGTTTCTAAATGATACAGTATGTATGTAACTTAGACAATATAATCTGGTGACTATCGTGAGGCGCTCAAGTACTAACGCCAGCACATGTTTGTAGCGTGTCACACTACAGTACATATCTGCACATACGATAGTAGTATCTGTACACTGCATTGTGCCCGATACATACAACTATACACGCAGGCCTTTATATGCGGGCGACACGCTTTGCATGCAGGCATATTGAATACCTAGAACCAAAGGACGCAATTGTATTGGGCTATATATAGGGAGGTACATATAGTTGTATAGTTACATAGTTGTATATTATATCTGTATAATGTAAGGCCATAGATGCAGTTGCAGTAGCAACGGGTGATATGGGCTATTAGTGTATGTAAGACAATACCAAAAGCAACAAGGAAGGAAAAAAAAAGAAAAGACTGTGTAGCGTACTTTGTGCACTTATAAACCCGATAGTTCCTGTTAAGTTTCCTTTGCCTGGACTGGTCGTTTTCTCTTTCTCTTTTACCCGAGTCTTTGTCTAATAATGCAGCGAACAGTTTGAGAACTATAGCAAATGGACTCACTTCGCTGATACGTGCTTGCAAGACTTGATATCCTACTAGCAAGTTCCGCTCAACAGCTGTTTTCCCGGTACCCAAAACGCTTACATCTTATCAAACTATACCGATCCGTTTTCTACCTTCGTTTCTTTTATCATGACAACACAGACCCTTAGCGATGTGAGCCATTACACTGAAAAGCCCACCGTCGCTATGACGGCCCCAACTGCATCGGGAAATACCACACTCATTACGACGAACAGTGAAGGCTCTCTGGTGTACACTGCTACTGTTGCCGGTATAGGATCAGATTTCAGTGTGGATTGGTCTTTGGCGTATTATTCAATAGCTGATACCCCACAAGTACAACTCAATCAAGTAGATACTTCCGATCTACTCCCGAGTGTTCAACTCCCGAGTGTTAAAGGTGAACAAGAACCGCTATCCGCTATAAGTGTCAGTTGCTAATGACTATGATAGTGTATTCAAGTTCGACTTTGACGGTGACGATCGAAAAGGAAGCAGTGGCTATGACTATATTTACGCTGCATGCTGATCCATATGTTTCTGGTCAGGTTGCCGATAAAAATATTGTAACGGCTTTGCACCTCGTTGGTGGACTGATTCCTACAGATATGAATTCAACAACAGTCACTGATCAGTTTGGGGTCGTCGGACCGAGATACCAATTCTCCAACTCTTCTTATGTGGCTAAGACTAATGATCCGGAATCTACTGCCCAACTACTGGCGTCTATCTATGCCAATGAGAGTGCCAACAGCGTTATCTACACACAACTCATGGGCGAATTCTCATGGTCTACCGGTTTGGTCGTGGTCCCAACTGTATATTCAGTATTCAACATAGAAAATATAGCCTCTAGCACAGCTACCTCGAGTACGTTGTCTGGTGGCGGCAGCACAAAGTCCAATGGTGGGTCAAAGTCTAGTAACGGTCTATCTACCGGTGCCAAAGCTGGTATTGCGGTAGGCGTCATCTTAGGAGTGCTCATGATCTTGGCCATGGTTTGGGCCATGCTCCGTCGCCGTCGTAGCCACACAAACGACCATCACGCACTCTCCAAGCACATGGTCGGTGGCGAGAATAGCACATACATGGTAACATCCCATAACCGCGCTCTGGTCGAGGAGAAGAACTCCATACATCTACACGATACCCAAGCTGTTCCTTACACCGACGTCGACCGCGACCGCGCAG
>RHLR01000147.1:0-35047 GCA_009806335.1 Davidsoniella australis
AACAATATTTACTTCTGGATACTGCTTTTGATAACAGAAACAGTCAAGGATGTGAAAATTGAGCGTCTACTTTACTCAGATAATCTAGATAAGATATCGACCTTCTTTTAATCCTCTATGGGCCAAATAACAGATTTTATCTATACAACCACCAATATCAATGTTTCGATCACCCTTATTCTTTTGTTACACCTCGAGTTCGCTATTATTACGACGATTGTTTGTGGAAAATAAAAATCAAAGAGCACGGCATTTTTTCATTAGATGTAATATCAAAGCATTAATCAGGTCTTTCTTAAATGATGAAAAATATCATTATTTTAAGCTTACAAGTCGATATCAAGTTATTATTTGCACTGTATGGCACACTGTGTATGTTCCTACATCGGTGCCGAAATAGCCGTTCCGGTAATAAACCCTAATGCACCTACTATACATATTGGCAACCTTAACCCTTAGGTTATATCACGTAACCACTTCGATTTATGATCTCAACTTAAACAATGCGGAGAAACGAACTTTGTGTATTTCCTTCTCACAGAACCCATGAGGATTCATGGAGACTCATTTCATACAAATCTATTTAAGGCTGGGAAATTCATAAAAGGCTAACTGAGTTTATACATAAAACCCGTTGTGTATAACTTCTGGATATGGTTCAAGTTCATGAGTCAAAACAAGCATATCACGAGGTAAATTTCTGTACTATTATTTTCTTCTTTATGCCTTTATTACTGTTGGTACACCCTTTTTACACTCTCTTTCTCCCCTCAAGCTAGTATTAGTCATGATCGTCGAAACAAAACGAAGATTTGCAGCCAGAAGATCTGCAAAAAGTCTCGATTCCCGGCTCATCTTCTCTACTATTTTGTTAATTTTTACGAGTGACTTGACTTCATATCCCACTTCCATGTCAAATGTCATTGTTAAGCATGGGAAAGTCTTTGTTCTGACCCTGCTCTACTATAATATACCCGGTTCTCTCTGGTTGTGAGTAATCCGCCCATCCCCTCCTTTGACGGGGTTTCCCTGCTCTGCGGTAGCGAGGAGGGGAAAAATGAGCTGTCTATCATTTTGTACTCTTCTTGGGGGTTTAGTTTAACAAGAGGATACTAAAATGCCAAGATGGGAGAGTCGAGATTCACAATTTGTTAGCTGGGCTGTAATTTGCCTCTTTTGAGTACCTCTGCCAAAGTTAATATCTTCTCGTATATAATATGTTAATCGTTGAACTGAGAATGGTTCTATAATTTTGAAATGAGTGTCGATACATATAAGATATCTTACGTATAACATCAAATATAGCGATAGCAATGCCACAAGCTCTGTTATAATTTCAAATAAACGAAGAACTCTTTTCTTATTCAAGTCCGAATAACTATGTATTTGTGCTAGATATCAAACATGGCTTCAGTTCACCCTTTTCATCGTAACACTTATATACAGGAAAATGTGCCTGGACATCATGTTTAACTTTGATTGTTCCCAAATAGCTTCTATGCATTCTATCACCATTCTCTTCTTGAAACTGAATAGACTAGATAGGTCTACTTTAACCGCTCTTCTCCGCTGTCAAATATCAAGAATATACGGCTCGGAATCTTCTGACAGCACCGCGGAGACTTTTAGGTATTACAGATGAGAGTAAAACATAGTAAGGCAAGGTCACCTGCTAGAAGCAAGGCATATCATGTAGTCTTTGGACAAACTATGTCCATTCTTTGTGATGTATGATGGCTAATAAAAATCGGCCCTAGAGTATGGATATGTGGTAGTGATACTAGGTGTCTGGTTGACATAGTTTCCCCAAGAACTGGGCATACACGTCCCTGGAAAATTTCCCTTGGGGTGAATAGGAAATCTTCGGGTCGCTATATGTTTTTGGACAACCTGAAGCACGGCAAATCTTTGAAAATCAGAAGCGGGCTCGCCCATCAATTCCAAAGGACGCCTTTCCTTTCCCTTGACTATTTCCCTTCTTGTTAGTTGTCTGTCTAATTGAACACCCACCTTCACCCTCAAGCATTTCTCACAGGAACTAATGTAGACAAAGGCCCTTTTTTAATTTTTTAACCGAAAACAAGACATTTAAGAGATGCTAAGAGGAGATAGGACTGAAGAAAGAGATATATAGACATGTCAGCTTCGACAATTCTGGTTTGTGCGCAGATGAGCGAGAGCGAGTATCCGATAGGCGATAAGGGGCAAGATGGGATGGATCGGGGAATGAGTTTATGCAACAGAGATGGGACGACAAATAAGATTCTGGTTGTTCTATTTCCCGCGATCACAGGTTTTTCCTTTTCTATCCAACTAGGCTGGCTAGTTTGATAGTAGGAACATAATAGAAGAAACGACGGGACGGCTTCTTCTCCCCTTCTGGTAACGAGACAAAAGGGCAAACAAATCGATGAACCCGTCTCGGTCTGTACGTACCAACTAGACGCATCTTATGTCTTCAGTGAATGAAGTTTGATGCACATACTAGATGTAGATAACTGTTCTCTTCGCAGGGCGATCTGAGGAACAGACGAACAAGACACATATTGCATTTTCTACTCCATTCGTGTGGTACTATCAAAAAGATATGTGTTGCTGAGTTGAGCTCTATTTGAGATGTTTCTGATGTTTCCCCGTTACCCCGTTAGAGATTCTGAAACAATGACGACTGTTTACTAGTCTGACTACCAACCACTGCCGTGCTCTCTATTTCTTTCCCTCAGTATCTCACTTTTCTCCCTTGCCCTAAAACTGCGGCTGAACTCGTGCCGCGAGCTATTCAAGATATGTAACATGAGGCATAGCTATGTTGTTATCCTACCTATTGTCACGGCCCGTTTTACCAGTAAGAATACCGAAATATCGCAAGAGAAAATGTGATCTGATAGCCGAGTTAAGCTGAACGCGAGCCGAAGTTCGTTCAGTGAGTGAGAAAGTAAAGACGGAGGGGTTAGCCGAGAAATTAGGAGTAGAAATGGACAAGAGAAATCAAAGCCGAATGAAATCAGCCGTATCCTCGTCGTCATCATCAATCACTCTCTTTTCTCGTTTTTTTTTGTCACAGGCATTGTGGTAAGTAGCCGAGAGACAATGAGAAAAAAAAATCAATACACAGTTCTGGCATAAGGAAAGAGAAATAAGGAGAAAAGCGGGAGAAAAGAGAGGCGATTTTCTCTCTTCACACAGCATAAAGCAAAAGGGAAGGCAACGTAGGGTTCTAAAGTGACATGTACACAACATACGGGAAAGTCACGATTTAGGTTTAGAGAAGAAGATTAAACAAAACCAAAAACGAAACAACGTAACTTTCGAAAAAGCAAAGAAAAGCAAGACCCCGTGGCCTCCCCAAGTTGTCTAACCCTCTTGAAGTTGAGCAGAGAAATCAAGTACATGAACTCACTATATCAACACCATCAGAAAGGTACGTGATACAAAGGCGAAGACACAATATGAAAGCTTTTCTATCAGACAAACCACGGCGACTAGCCAATTTTTGACTACAGAGCATAAGTTCTTCATCTTGCAGGCCCCCTATTGAACGGGATCTTCAGAGACGCACAGCCTGTGTGGGAGGTTACATATACATATATATGTACTTTGCATATTCAAGCTGGATCAAGAGCGAGAAGAGGAAGGTGGAGGAAGTAGATGCTCTGCTCGTCTTGCATAAGATCATGTATGAATATTTCACAAGGGCACTTGAAGTAAAGTAGTGCCTACTTGATTATTTTTTGGATTACACAGACGTGAATGTAGTAGTATTTTCTTTTCTTTTCTGGCGTGTAAGTCGTTGTGGCTAAATTACAACCATGCCCGTCTAAAATATACCCCCTATGATCTACTCAATGATCACCGTCAATGTCATATACCTTCTTTGATCTACATCGAATCAATATTTGATTATTTGATGTATTTACTCAGTATTTCTAAACTGAGGGCTTTTGCCTAAGACAAAAGACAAAAACGCGTAACTACTAGTTGGCTGGTTGAGTAAAATACTGATCCTGATACGATACTGGCATTTTCGTAGTCATGAAAGGGGCAAGTTAAAAAGAAACAACACAAGACGTCAGAACATAATGAGGCTCTGGCTGTAGCAAAGTGCTTTGGAGGCGTTAGTTAGAGGTATTGCAGATAAGGTAGGTATGGATATACCGAAACCCGCTTTACTTACTCTACTGTTCCGTGTATATAACAACGAGCTATATCTATCATCAGAACCACTCTCAGCGCGGTTCTTTTGTCAGGTACTGTTTATGCTGGGTTGAAGGCCCTTGATTTTGCGGGCAAGAGCATACTATCTTCTATGATTTCCCTTGGTAGCCAAGAAATATAAGGGATGGCTTGGTTGTTAGAAGAGAACAAGTCTCGGAGGGAATACGCAACCAGTAGGAAAGGTGTGAAAAAAATGAAATGAAGAGACATTTTGTTTGTAACGAGGGTTACGCTGTCTCTCTACGACACCTTGAAAATCTATAGACACCTCTCACCGTCTCCGCAAAAGAGAAAACAGAAGCATTTGAGACCTCTTCAGAGAAAAGGAAAGAAGGGAAGGGGAACCAGAGACATTAGTAAGAAAGAAAGAACTATGGGAAGACATTCAATGAGGATATAAAATTCCAGAAACAGCCATTTCCAAGACCGCGGAGGCATGTTGAGGTTTATGCATTGTATTATCTACAAACAAATTCGGCCAATTAGGCCTTTCTATTAAGAAAGTAACCGTGAAAACAAACAGCATTAACGCCAAGCTGTTATAATAGTGGCAGACCAAGATCATGTCAAATCTTGTTCAAACGGCAAAGTTTAGCAAGCAAACAATGTTCCGATCAGGGATAGGCTGTAAAGTACAATAGTACTCAATAGTATAAATTAAAAAGGCAGACAAGGATGAGAAGAAAATCGATCAACACTCGATCATCATGCTACGCCACGACGCCACAAACACGGCGTCGAATGAGGGACCAAGTCATTGTAACGACTACTGTCGCCTATGTGGTATCATACATATCATGTTGATATATTATCTATACAACTCCCACCATCTCAAGCAGCCAATGAATCATGGCATATCAAATACAACACACCATGACCAAGACCATATCACTCACTATGCTACAAACGCAACGTTCAAACACTTTAAACCCATTGCGATATCAGAGGACGCCACATCTTGGCTTATACGTGGTTGGCTCTGTGATGAAATATGCAATGGTGTTTCTGGTTTTCTTGGCAAGAATGAAACACGCAGCCCTTGCCATCTTGGTTTCTTGATTTTTTTTTTAAGTTGCTATTTATCCGATCACTTGCTTATTTGATATCGACCATTGTTTGCATAGCCATGGGATTCCGTGTTTCCCTTTCCCCCGTGACTACCGGCTACAAGATAGATTCACGCATCTCTAATACGTTCAGTTCTTGGCATTGCCTGAGAGAGACAAGGCAATGCGGGCAGAAGACGCCTAGATATGATCAACTATGGATATAAAATATAAACAGCGTCGTTTTGTTTATGTGATGTAATAGTTCAAGTCAAGGTCTGAATAGGATGGTGCTCTATCGTCATAGCCAAGACGCCAAGTAAATAATCACCGTAGAGGTACTTCTTGGAAATAAGTAGAATCAACAAACCGATAATCTCCATCAATAATGAGAGAGATAGAGCGAATAACGGTTGTGTAGGGTTACATGGCATGTGATATCTAGTAGTGTCGTCTGTATTTTCCTATTCTACTGAGTATCCTAATTAATTATAAGATATTAAGACCGATAAGTGATATATAGACATCTACCAGTGTCAATATCCATGCACAACGCCAAGGAACTTGAAGGAACTTGAGCCTCTAGCATTATGTAGTATTGTATACCCGCACATAATGATACCTACCATCTATCACTACATACACTTACATATATCGAAAGTGCCTTTGCATGCATGTACATACATATCTTAGTTTGGTCGTTTTCGTAGCGTCTGCCAAGACTCGCTGCTAGCCAAGCAATACCATGCCAGGCCGTGCGGGTACTTATTACGCCGAAGTTATGTCTTTCCTCTTGGCTATATGTTGTTTTACTATCTTCTACTTTTCATGCCAAGGCTATCTGATGCCTTATCATCTTCTTCATCTCCTCTTGAGCTCCCTACGCCATGATAATGCAACTCTCCAAGAGCTTATCCTCAATCTATAGACTATCTAAGTATGTGTGTGAGGTGGTGCTGATAGATGTAACGTATTCCTACGAAAGATCTAGCCCCAGGAAAGAAGGAGCCATGTAGCAAGATAACCTAGTCTATACTGTAAACATGCGGCATGTCGAATCTAACTAAGTAGGCTCAGATTTTACCGTCTTTTTATATATCCAATGTAGCCGATATCAAAGGAAACGATATAACCGTGCCAAAAGGCGGTAGCTACTTCGGAGTGTTAGTGCAGTTTAAATCACTACCGTGACAAAGCTACCTGACCCTCTATACAGAAAAGACAATGGAACCACCGAGGTCTTCCGACTGGCACAGCAGCATTGCAGGGTAAAGACGGTTCTATCTACTAAGGTTTTGCGGACCGCCAGCATAGTCAACTACCACAGTCATCCTCTTGGCCTACTGTTAGAATGGGGAGGAAGGAGATGGTTGAAACGGAGTGAGACACACCTTGACGATCAACAAGCGGTTAATCAACTCAAAGATACATACATGTAGAATCAGGGCTGCTTGTTGTTTCGAGGAGGCAAAATTGAATATCAAGAATAACATAGATTCATTAGCCGGTGGCTTGGCACAGTCTTGGCAGTAGCAATTATGAAGGTACGAAGGCTGGGATAGACGGATATCTGGCACAAGTTTCACAGAAGAGTAATAGCTTAGTATCTATCTTCACCTTACTAGCTATTAGAGAAATCACAAGAGGTAGGAGGCTATGGCTGCTGCTACAATGGAAAGAGTGCAAGATGACTTGTGTGTGGTAGATATTGTTTTGAGAGGATTAGAAACCCATGGTTGGCGATGGTACGTCCTACGAAATCGGCAGTAAAGCTTCTAATATTATACGCAGTTCTGTTGGTCGCATTGTTTTCTCCATTGTTAACTTGAGCCTCACTAACAAAATGATGCAGGATAAAACAGGAATAATTAGTGTAAACAGCAGGAAAAGAGAATATAAGCCGCAGCTAGAAAATGTGTCAGACCAGGGGGGGAAACTATTGTAGTATTTGGATTCATCTTGTAGGGGTGTAGGTTGAGTTGTCTTCTATGCCGTAATTTGGCAGCTGTTAGGTAGCATTAGTGCCAAAATTCAGTGCCGAGAGGCCTAAAGACTTAGCCAAGACCATCCTTAGCCTGTAAATTTTCCGTGTTCAAGTTGCGCCTCAACGGCAAAAATAACAACGCTCCAAAATTAGGTCATAAGACGTTGAGGCTGAATTGACCCTATCTTCAACAGACCCTAACTTTATATTGATATATTTGTCAACCTTCAACAATGCCAACCCTAATAACCTTTCGAGAGCCACTTTCAACGACATGACCGAATTAGCACTAGACCACAGCATATGCTTTGATATTTAGCGCCCTTGAACCCTTTGAGTTTTATGATTTGCACTGGTAGTGGCTGTGCTTTTGTTTCCAGCTTTTAGGGCGGTCAGCGCCTCATTCTATGAAATATGCTTACTTAATAACACTTGCCATGTACACCCTCTCTTTCCACGAGAATTATTCTGTGGTGGTTAGTATAGTAGCCGCTGTAGCAAATGTTGTTGTATTTTGGGGGGTAGAGAGAGAACTCTGGTACGATATACTATCGCGATCCCGAGATATACATGTGTCGAGATGCACTCCATATATGGAACATACATGTACGCAAAGTAACGGTCCAGAATACGTAGGCATATTAGTAGGCTGTGAAGCCAACGATGCGAAAGGCAATTTGAAGTCTCTGTTAGTTGCAGAATCAAAGTTTGGGATATGGTTTCTTCGGCTTGACTTGGAAGATAAGCATTTCATCCAAAACTGATTCGAGGCCTGAATTCGTACATGCCCGACTCGAAATTAATGAACGAGCGCCTTTAACACTATCATATCGTCTGTTCCGGGACTGCCCGAAAAAGAGGTATTCAAAGTTAGAGAAAAGAAAAGAAGAGAGAAATGGGAAAATGGAAAAAATAATAATGACAACAGAAAGATATGTGCCAAGACGGGAATAAGTGAAAATCTACAAACACACACACAAATACTACCCATGCTGGTCTAATGGGCCTATTTTTTCTCATTTTTGTTCTGACCTGCTTGATCTGATAAACTAGTCCGACATTTTGCCATTTGTCACATCAAGAGCGTGCTTCTGTCAAGGGTTTGTAAAGCCCTTTTTTTTTTTTTTTTTTTTTTTTTTTAAAGTGTCATAGTCACGTAATTATAAGTTCTTATACACAGACATATGCACTTAGTTTTCAACGGCATGTACGAATTTCGCGCGAAGGAAATTGTATATAGTCGGCTTTATATTCTTTCTGGCAGCTGTGTATGGGAATATCAAGCTTCTGAAATCATAATTAAGAGGTCAAGAGGATAATAAAAGATAATAGTGTATATCTCTACTATCTCTGCGCATATGCGAGATATTGCCGTGCGCCAAGTATGTGTGTTCCCTTGGCTGCATACAATTACACATATCTATGCTAGAGATTGTACCCTATGCCGTCATCCTTTCCGAAAGTACATTCTCGTCGGAAAATGTAAATTAGAGAAAATAAAGTGAGAGGGGGGAGGAGAGAGAAAAAAGAGACCCCTTTGCATTTTGGTTCCTAGTTGTAAACCGGGAGGTTTCCAGAAGCACTTTTCCTTGCCTTCTACAAAAAAAAAGGAAGAAAAAAGAGAGACTAATTTTGTTAGTTTTTGAACAAGGAGACAACTTATTTTTTTCTTGCTACTACTTGGTTAACAAGGGGGCTATAATAATCAAGAAGGGGAGGCCCTAGCTCGGCTCCTAAGAGATCTGCTAATTTGATCTGAAGGGCCAAGAAGAGGGCATAAGATGGCCCAGGACTAGGGCCATGTTTGTCTTTTCTCTCACTATTTACTTGACAAGCCTATTTTTGTTTTCTTTTGACGGAAGTTTAATACATCGTAGTTCTTGGTCTCTATCTTGTTGTAAAACAATGCTAAAGACTTGAGATAACGAATAAGACTTGCTTCATCCAGCACATGACTAAACGATGTATATACGAGATACCGAGTCCTCCCATACAGAATATACAAGTATAGACGAGGTTGTATTTTTGACTTCTTCTCATCAGTACATTAGATTGAGTTTATTATACATTAAGACTTTACAGATAAATCAACCTACTAGAAGGATTTAACGGTGAAAAGAAAAAAAAGTGCCGGGCTCCATTTTCAACACCGCCTCAGGCTTTTTCTTAAATACCACGCTGCAGTTACTTACTGTACTACGATATACTTTCTATGGCTTCATCTCGCTATAGTTCTTGGCGTGCATATACTAGAAATATCCTGTTATGCCCCGAAACGTGGACAACTAATATTACTTCAGTCGACATATCTTTCCTAAGTGAAAGCTATGATTGGATGTATTGAGTGGTATAATGATAATATTTGTATTGTCTACTGCTAGCTACGTATATCAGCGTATAAGCCATGATCTCTTATCATTTCCACGTTATCCGGACTGGGGCAATGGGCGATCTGCGCCAATAACATACACATCACGTTGTAACAGTGCCAACGATGATCGCATTGGTAAGTTGGCACACAGCAAAATTATACATACCACGAGCTACAGTTATTATAAAGGCCTTATACAGCTAATATATATGTTAGTGTGTGCTTTATTTAGCTGTTTTAGTCACACACCACCACCTAGATCGTTCAACAAGAACCACCCAAAGAGAGAAAATAGAGACAACGCAAGTACGACCGTCGTGATCGTGCTCGATTTCATCTGTACCCCACGAGCTATTGTATCCCTCTCTTTTCTCAGAACTATTATATTGTTATATATGAAATTTATGCAGGTAGATATGAAGCTTTTCCGCTACAGGCCATGATTCGTAATCGTACACCAAAGGTAGACGGGAAATTGCCTGTACTCAAAATCCTCTAAACGTTTTAATATCGTTATCTTTATCGATATACATGTTATGTATCCAGCTATTTTCTCCTCTGCCATGTATCTACAGGAAGGCAGAGCCGCAGGAGCCACAACGTCTTGGCATATCTTGGCGCATATTTGTTCTTGTTTGGCCACTTCGACCTAACACGGGTATGATTTACTTGAGTTTTTTTTTCTCTTCAGTCACACTTCAAGTCTTTCTGCCTCATTCGCTTGTACTTTCCGGGCAGTGTTTGCCTTTTGTTTTATTCTCTCTTGCTTCTTCTGGTAGACTTGCCATCATGGGGGTATGGCGACATTTTGGCCTCTATATTGGTAATATGTATATCGATACAAATATTCAAAGATGGGTAGTCTTCATGATATTGTACATGTGCATTTATCAAATTTGTCGTTGCTGTGCAGGTTCCATGATTTGCTGTATGCCATTTTAGCACTTGTGATTTTAGTGGGTTAGTGATCGACATTATGCTTTCAATGCTATTTCGACTCCCTATTTAGGCATATGTTGTCTCTATTTGTAACAAGATTTCGTGGCTAAGGGCATTCATGGAGTGAGTGTGCTGCCGTTCAATAGGCTCTATACTGTAACAGACTGGCTGATTCCAGGTGCAGTCAACTGTCATGTTCTCCATTCTTTCTCCCTATCATATAAAATATATACAATCCTCCATATAACATGAAGTGGTAGAGCAAGTCGCTAATTCCGACAGCTTAAACAAGACCGTTTTTGTCCTTCTGTTGACTTGTGTTTCAGGAGTGGCTGACTAGTAAAGAAATAAGAACAAGAATAAAAAAATACACTACATGTAGCAAATGTGAGCGAACCTTGGCCCAGGCTGTGACTGATGATCTTTTGTGGCTCATAACCAAGGAACTGGTTGCCGTCTCATATAATCAAGAGCATAGAGAAAAGAAAGCAAATAATCCCCTCTCTTTAAAGTTGTACATTAGGTTAAAATGGCAGCCACTTGTAAGATTTGGTTAGGGACTTACATATATGTATTGCTATTGTTATTAGCTAGCGCATTAGTTAATGAATAGAGTAGGGAACATTAGATAATATTATAGGCCGTAGTGGTAATAAAGATCTCGATCCTTGTTATAGAAGCCCTTTAGGTTTGAGAGCAATATTGAGAGCACAGCGCCTATAAAGGAACCTTCTTCATTGTGTGTGGTGGTGTGTTCATTGATTGTTCAATCGATCCGAACATGTTCTACGCAATGACTTTTTTGGTTTCTTCTTCGTCTTCTTCGTCTTTATCTCTCTTTCTAGTTAGTACAACGAAGCAAAGCAGCGAACAAGGAAACGATCAATGCACGAGGCACTTCTCGTCGGCACTTCGCATGGGATTACGACCTAACTAGTGTTGAGATGGTGCTTATATTAGTATCTTGTTGTTGAGAGCATTGGCGTTGATGCCAAGCAAGATTCATTCTCACGTAAGCGTTCTTTCTTGGATTGTTTCGCCGCAGAATTTGAGCCTCTATCTCATTGCTCATGAGTCGAATAAGGGGGTGTGTGTCTTTCTCTGGGGATGGCCTTTCCTAAGGGTCTGTCTTTTGGGATCTTTCGGCTGCTTTAAAACAAATATACGGCAAAAATGGCTGTCCTCGCTCTAACGCTAGTACTATAAGAACTCACTGTACCAAAAAATAGAACACAAAGAAAAACAAGACAGTCTGTAGCACATCCCATCCCTGATCTGTTTGCCTCTATCCCTTTCTTTACCATATTCTTGGCATGACGGCGCCGGGATAGAAACAGAAGTCATTAAACAGTCAACTATATAAATACATAAACAGGATCTATTCTCAAACCCGAAACACACCGTGAATTCTAACCCTAAGATAACATATGTTATTTACTAAATATATAGTATCTGATCGCTTCACTAACAACATGCCTTGACCGCGCCTCCATTCCCACAAACTCACAGTATCGAAATCGTGGAGGTGAAGCGTGGCTTCAATACCTATCAAGAGAGTATATTTGGCCATATACATATAATATTGCCTGGTCAAGGTTTCCTGTTCTGCGCTCTGCAGGCCCATGCTCTCTTTTCTCTTTTCTTTGGAGGGGTCCTTAGAACCCTGTTTGTTAGCGAACCAGAGTTAGAGACCTTTACTTTCTTTTGTATTGCTCTGGCCAATATCTGGCCCGATTTGCCAACTTGATGGCATCAATGGACATCTTAGGCGCATATTACAAGATCCCAAAAGCTCGTTCTCTCCCGGAAGCACATGCTAAGTAACCTGAAGGAGGGGATGGTATCTGTATTGATTACGAGTACTTGTCCTTGTCGACCTGCTATCTTTGGATAGTTTGGGGAGAGATAAACACTTGATAGCTGTAAAAGCTTCCATTGCTCTCCTCAGCCTCGATATGGCGACAGATAGATGGCTCTAGTGGCGCGGATAGGTTTCTATATAGGCTGCAACCACCACGGCACAATGCGAACTTTGAGGCACAAATAGTTGGCGCTAGGACGGTAAAGCAATCGGTATCCGGAAGCCTAGAGTCAGCTTGCTTGCAATATGTTATATTCATCTTATTTTTTTTACTACTATCACTGCTAGATTGAGGCGTCTTGCTACATACAGCTTTGTTGAAAGAGGCTTTGCCAAGACATACAAAGGAAGTGCGAGAGGGCGTGTAGACTTGGAAGCTCGTACAAGTCTGGTTTCTAACTTAGAGTGTAGCGATAGGGCGTCCCTGTAGCGGCAGAGAGACAGCAAGACAGAGAGTAGGACAAATAACAATCTGCACGCCTAGGCTTTTGACATGTAGACTTGTGTGGCCGGCAAGAAAGATATACTATGTGTGTATATATTAACTTGATCAATTACAGTGAATGTACTTTTTGTGCCTTGGTATCTGGCGTTTCTCTTTTTAGAATGCCGAACTAGATACAACACGCCAGAATTGCCTACTAAACAGCCAGCTGGAGAAACAAAGGGAAAGTTAGGTCGGGAATGTGTGCACCAAGCTCAAACAAAAGAACTCTCCTAGATATAAAGCAGCGGGTTAGTGCTGTTGGCCTCAAGAAGTTGAATAAACAGTGCTCCATTACCAGGTTAGGCCTCACTTCATTAGCGGGCACAGGCGGGCTCGTGCCCTAGTTCTTTCTTGTCCTCTTCTTCTTGCCATCCTTCTCGTCGTTGACTTGGACAGGGGAGGGGAGGAGTATGTCTAGCATTTTTGCTGTACCAACGGCCGGAGGGGTCCTCGTTCCGGGGGTGTGCCTGTTCGCACTCATATGCCAAGCAGACAACTCTACGTTCCCTGGACTGTATATTCGCTTCCCTTCCGGCTTGGTCTGCGTGCAAAGACGATCTTCTTCAGAGGAGAGGAGGAAAACAGACACTGTTCACTACTGGACATGGCCACTAGCTAGTATAGCTGGTCTGCTAGCTGGTCTATCAAGCCAAGTCCTGGCTCGCTAGAAACACCTCCGCAGTCTGTGATCGGCCTCGGAAATGTACTTATATATCGCGATGCCCAGATATATGGTCCAAGATAGTTGCCCTTCTTTCTCTCCCCAGACGACGCCGACTTTCTCCTTCTCTCTTCCCCTTCACTCGAACACTTGAACGGAAAGAACCTTCATTTCCATTTCAAGACTTCTTTCTATTACGTCTGTTCTACACACTTGGATACTTCCGTCTTAGGAAAGCACCTCCGGCACCACTTTTCTACTTTCTCTTTCCTTATAGAATCATTCTGCTTTCGAGCCTCGTTGCACTTTCTATTTATCACAGGCTTTGTTGACGTCCTCAACTATTGTCTTGATTATCTCTACTATTCTTCTAGAGCAATCATCCTCAGAGATTACATCTTTCGTGCTCGTTCTCCTGATCACATCCTCTGCTGTGTTGAGACCTATTTATCAGCTTATCCAATCATCTATATATAAGTTCCTATCTATCTAGATAGTCGTGCATCTTACTCGTTTCTATATCCTCTAGCCTCGTCTGCTACCGTTTGCTTCCTATTAGTCTCTGCCCCGCTGCATCTTGATTCAATGTCGCCCGGCTTCCTGTGTTATTAAACTCGCTCTTAAATAGCCGTATCCTAAGCACACATTCATATCATATTCAAACTCCTGCTCGTCTCTACCTACAACGACAATGTCGCCCAATCAGACACATCGTCCGAGCACGCCTCCGTCGCCAGCTCGCTCTGCTGACCAGACCATCTCCTCGGCGTCTACGATCCGGGATCCTCGCCACGACATCAACTCCCCACATGAAAAAGAAGAGCGCGTGTCCGGTGAGCTCTCGCGTACGCCAACTCACTCCAGCAATGGCGACGATGGCGATGACACACCCGACTCGCAAAGCATGCACTCTGAGGACCTGCGTCGTTACTCGACTCACGCGTCTGTGGCTGGCCACGATGCTGTTGCTGTCATACTCGAGGAAGCTACCTCTCACGTCGAGATCCCAGACTCCGTCTACGACCGCTTCACTCCTAAGCGTAAGATGGGAATGGTTGCTTTGCTCTCCTTTTGCTCTTTCCTAGCCCCCATCTCCAGTACCTCCGTGCTTGCTGCCTCACCTGAAGTCGCTGCCGAGTTCAACACCACCGGTACCATGATCAACATCAGCAACGCCATGTACATGTTGTCTATGGGTTTGTGTCCTGCTGTGTGGGGTCCTCTCAACTCTGTCTACGGCCGTCGTCCTGTAAGTTTCATCAAGTGCCACTCACTTCAATATCATGTACCACATACTAACAACTTTATAGATTCTACTCATCTGCGCTACTCTGTTCTTCCTTTGCTCCATCGGCACTGCTCTGTCTCCCAATCTTGGTGTCTTCTTCTTTTTCCGTATTGCGTCTGCCTTCGAGGGAACCGCCTTCATTCTAGTCGGCTCTGCCTGCATTGGTGATATCTACCGCCCTGTCGAGCGTGGAACTGCCCTTGGCTGGTTTCTGTCTGGTTCGCTGATTGGTCCTGCTTTTGGTCCTTTCATCGGTGGTATTATCGTTACCTATACCTCATGGCGTGTAATATTCTGGCTTCAAACTGGCCTGGCTGCCATTGGTCTTATTGGCTCTATCTTCGTTATTCCCGAAACCATCTTCCACAAGAAGATTGATGACCTTCAAGGCTATAGCCGTGCTCGCAAGACTCGTGAGCTTTGGAGCATGGTCAACCCTGCCCGTGTTTTCGAGTTGTACCGCTACCCCAACCTTCTACTGTCTGGTATTGCTGCTGCCTCTATCATTTGGAATATGTACTCGCTACTCACTCCTATCCGTTATGTTCTCAACCCCCGATTCAATCTGACTAGCCCCATGATGGGCGGTTTGTTTTACTTGGCACCTGGTTGTGGTTACTTGACTGGTAGCTTCATGGGTGGACGCTATGCTGATTACACTGTTCGCAAGTGGATGAAGAAGCGTAACGGTGAGCGTATCCCCGAGGATCGTCTTCGCTCTGCTATTCCTTTCATGGGAATCGTGATTCCTGTCTGCATTCTTGTTTACGGATGGTCAGTTGAAAAGGATATCGGTGGCATTCCTCTTGTCGTCATTCCCCTGTACCTTCAAGGTGTTGCTCAACTATTCTGCTTCCCATCCATCAACACTTACTGCCTGGATGTCAACCAGCAGCGCAGTGCCGAAGTTGTCGCCGGTAACTATCTTTTCCGTTACGTGTTTGCAGCCGGTGGCTCTGCTGTTGTTTTGCCCGCTATCGAGGCCATCGGCGTTGGTTGGTACACCACTATCAGCGCTGTCTTCCTCATGCTCAGTGTCTGTGGTCTGATGGCTGTCATTCACAACGGAAAGAGATGGAGAGACGATATTGATAACGAAAGACGCCGCCTTCGTCGTGAAGCTCGTCTAGAGTCAGCCAATGCCGCTGGTACTGATGCCAAGATGAGCGAAAAATAAGCATCTCTCTCCCTATTATGACAATGTTCCTACAGAGTGTATACCTCACTCTAACTCAGGTGTTGAGATGACAAAGAGCCAGCCTTATTCCCATCACACATCGTCTTTTATCTTTTCTATTTATTTATCTGCATATCTTTTCCCTTCCAGTCCGATTTCCTTGATTCAGTCCAGACCCGTTTCTGTTTCTCGTCCTTCCTTACATAGTGGTCCCTTTTACATCATTTTCCTAACTACTTTCTGCTTTTTCCTGGGGAACGCTTCTTTACAAGTTCATTCTTTTTATTAGTCTTTTTTTTTTTTTTTTTTTGCTTACGGGCAGGCACTTTGGACTAGATATCGGGCTTTTTTGCGTTATGCAACATTGTTCGTATTTAGATTCATGATTATTTTTTACTTTACACCTTCCAACCATTCACCCTTCCAGGTAGACATAGAACTCTCTCTCTATTTGGTCGGGCCACCAGGTATTATTTCGGTTTATTTTTTTGGTCTATTATTGCTTGTAATCTGCAATAATAGGAGTTTTTATTATTGATTTTTTCATTCACTTGTTTTGTCCCCCCCTCGTCTTTCTCGTTTATTTTTATGAGAGATCACCCTGAGCTATCCGGATAGCTTGGCTTCTTCAGGCTTATATTGGCTTTGTGATGTATTTTTGGGCATTGGTTTTATGGGTTTTCTCTTCTTTAAATGTCGTTTCTTGTTTTCTTCATGATGCCTATTGGTTACATTGTCTTTATTCTCTCTTTCCGTCATTTCGGTTATTATCATATCATGACTTTACTCTTCTTAGATATCTTGTAGATGATATCAGTTTACCTTTTTTCTCTTTTACTTTTTTTTTTTTCTTCCTTTTCCTTGTCGAGCCATCAAACAGGCTTTTGATACTATACCCGTGTTTGCATGAATACCAACTACAATCTCAAGGATTCTTCCATGTGCAATTATATCGTAGAATGAAATCATCACATATAAATTTGAAGCCTCAGATGGCTAATGTTGGACAAAGTTTTCCTATTTAGGAAATAAGCACATTGTGTACATACTTCCTTCAGAAGTAGTGGGCTCCAAATTTATGTATTACCGTAGATTAGCCGCCGGAAAGTCCAAGAAGAAATAAATTGTATATTTTACGACAAGGATGAAGCTAACGTAAATCTGGTGATGAACAATAGAAAGGCGTTCAATTCTTAAACTGGAACTGGCTTCTCATGGCTTTCTTCTCTTAATTTGTGTGTATCAAGCTACTATACACAATTCCATCTTATGCTAGGTAATAACTAATTCTAAAGTTAAAAGGAAACATGCTAGTCTCTTCATCTCTATTACGAGTGAGGCCTTGGTTGTCTAGTTCCGTTGGCCGGCACGTACAAGCTATCCGCTGGTGTCCATCGGTGACACTTACTTCATACCCCGCACGTCTTTACTCTTCTTCTTCCGGTGTGAACTCTGATATTACTCACGATGGTTCTATAGCTAGTACAGCCGAGAAGAAGATATCTGACCCTCTACGAATTCTATTCTACGGCTCTGATGGCTTTAGCTGTGCGTCGGTTCAGGCGTTGATGGATGAGAAGAAGGTGAATCCAGAATTGATCAAGTCGATTGATGTAGTGGTGCGTCCTGGGAAGCGATATGGACGCGGACTGAAGCACAAACGAAAAGGTATTGATAGCTATTCTGTTCTTCCTAAATGCTATTGTTGTTAACCGCTGGGGAAGTCTTGGTCTAATAGACCATGTCTTGGCGGCACTTTTTGTTGTTGAGAATTTCAGCTAATTACGTTGTATTGTAGTTCCTTTGCAAGAGTTGGCAACCGAACTTTCGTTGCCCGTTCACGAACGTGATACCAACACAGGCTGGACGGTAAGATATAGATATCACATGTCTTCAGATCTGACTTATGCTGACATGGGAAACTCAAATAGCCGCCGTCTCCGTATAATCTCATTATCGCTGTTTCCTTCGGTCTGTTGATCCCGTCAAGACTTTTGCGAGCAGCCAAATACGGAGGCTTAAACCTCCATCCGTCTATGTTACCCGAGTATGTCTTCCCATCTCAATTACATATACCTACAAGTAACTAACTATCTAAATTACGTGGCAATGAAAAGTCTTCGTGGTGCCGCACCTCTTCAACACGCCATCCTACAAGGCCGGGAGCATATCGGCATATCTCTACAGACGCTTCACGAGACCCATTTTGACCGCGGCACAATCCTCGCCCAAACTCCCCAGCCCAGTCTTCCCATCCCACCAAACACCACTCTTGCGCAACTCTACGACATTGTAGCTCCTCCCGCGGCACAGATGCTCATCGCAGGTCTACGCGACGGGCTACACATCCCTCCCTACAACAGCTGTATCGCTACCGACGATGCCACTGCTTCTTCGGAGGCGCCGCGTCTAGACAAGTCTGCGGCGCGGATAGATTGGAAGGCGTGGAATGCGGAGATGGTGTGTCGTGCGGTGCGTGCGTTGGGACCGGTATGGATGTTTTTGCGGGGAAAGAAGGGCAATGTTGTGCGTGTGCAGTTCGTACAGGTTGACGTACCTTCGAAGAAGAATATGATGGATATGGCGAAGTGGGTGTCTATTCATAAATCACAAGCGCAAGACACTTCGTATCTAGACGTCGTCTTGCACGAAGATGAAGTGGCTACTGGTGGTGACGGCGGCTTGCTTCGTGTCGAGACTTTGGGTACTAGAGCGGATGGCTCGCTTTGGATCAAAATGCCGGCGGGAGGTATCTTGAAGGTACTGAAAATCAAAAAGGCAGGTAAGCCAGAGGCATTAGCTGATGATGGACTCGATAATTTGCTAGTATACAAAGATTAAATCTTCATTACGGCTAGTTTGATTAAATAAAAAAAATACTAGTTAACGCACACAGATTAAAAAAACAGTACAGTCAGTGGTCAAAGTCGGCGGTAAAAACCCGGTCTCATATTGTGTTGTTTGTGTGCCCAACCTTCTGGATATGAACCTTCTTAGGGTCTATTCTGTGAGGTCTTTTATGGTAACAGTGTTCCTGTCTGAAATGAGTCTTTGGTGATAAGTGGCTTTTGGGAATCAAATGCATTTAGGTAATATGGCTGTTGTTATTAGCGTGAACAAACATTATGTGAAGGGAATGTAACCCACAGCCACCAGGCACAATATATCACACATCGTATCCATAGTATCAAACAGTAAATATATTTTGTATTGCTATTCAGGAACCCTTCTTTTTTTTGGTTTTCTATTCTTTCCCGGAAATAACGTTTTGCCATTAGCCGGGAGAAACGGAGCAATTCTTGGTAGTTGGTGATATTAATAGTATTAGCATCGTTCTTGAGGGGGCAGAGAATAGGAGAGGCTTGATTGCTATGTTTTCCTGTTATTCTTCCGGCGAGTTTGGTGCCTACGAACTCTTTTAATTGACTTATGTAATACACTTTGCTCCATAAGATTAATGAATTAAAAAAAAATTAAAAAATAAAAGTCATAGTTGTAGATACCTAGTTCTAGGTACTGGGGACAAAACTGATGCTATTTTGGATCATATAGTAGCTCGGAAGGCTTCATAACTAACTGTATTTAAAGTACAATAATGAGAGAAGCGGCTGAAAGAAAGGCAAAATATAAGCATTGATCCAGTTCATTGTACACAGGCCAGAGGACACTAAGTGGCTGGTGATTATCACGAAAAAGGCGAGGCAAACGTGAGCTAGAAAGTAAGCAATGTAAAGCATCGAAAGAAAGCGAGATATACAGTGAGTGGTATTAGTTAAGAGGAGAAGCTCGGTGAACATTAGCTTTCATAAACATGGGAAACGCGAGAAACGAGGAGTTCGTCCTCTTTCTTTCTGTATTTCTCCTACGAACGAACCTCACGATATAGCAAACCAAAATGGACGAAATAGCGGCCTTGGCACAACGTGGCATGGCAGCAAAAAGGATCCTAGCTCAGATAGAAAGATAGAAAGATAGAGAAAGAAAAGCAAGGGAGTGAAGTGAGGAGGTAGGAAAGGCTTGCGTGGAAGAGACATCCATCGTGTGAATTGGGCCATCTAGTAGTTTTCGATGAATAGCCTGATATGATCAGCCATTGACAATGCCATCTAGGCTGCAAATCTGCTCATAGGTTCATAAATATCTCGACATAGACAGATGTCGTACTGTTTGGGACAAGATTTCAAGCAGAGGGACCTGCATGATAGCATATGCACAGAACATTAGCACAAGGGCAATATTACTCAGTTAGTGAATACAGTGGGTAGAAATCGCCACACACGCGTCACAGAGTGTCAAAAGAGTTTTTGCCGCTGTATTTTACCTGGTTGTAGTTCAACAATAAGACGCAACAATTAGCAAGTTCTCAGAAAGGGTTAGTCAACCCAGTAAAATGTTTAGCGTCAAAGTAGGAGAAAAAAAAATGGTGAGGCCTAGAAGGTTAGTAGGAAGGCCGCTAAAGAATGAAAGAATGCTAGCCTAGCAAACGACACGCAATGCAGCGACGTTTGCTTGGAAAACTGCATGTTTCTTTCTTTTTTATTCCCACAGGCTCCTAATTTTTATTATATGCTATATAGAGTAGAAGGAAAGAGCCGAGTTTTCATAGCTTCCATCCACGATTGATGATAACTATCGTGAATGTGTTGTTTTGGTGTATTATTTTTTTGTGCATGAGGATGAGATCAATTTAACGCTCATCATTACTCAAAGGGTTCTTGGCTCAGCTAACCGAATGAATCGCTTCGCCTGTCACTTGAATTGACACTTTCAAGGGGCTGAAAAGATACGAACAACTAACTATATGTATAGTTATGTATACTACGACACAACCTCAGCCCACCACCCTACGCGGCATCTTACTAGGGCCCCTACCGGCAAAATCACTAGGAAACACAGCAATACTTAGCGCCGCCACAGTAAAAATAAAAAAAATAAAACAAAAAAGTGCAGGGTGCTCGCCAAATCCCACACGCAAGGAACCGTCAGACAAAACAAGAGGCGCTGGCGAAGACAAGCTACGCCTGAGAATGATGTATCTTTTTCATATTCATTGATCGTATGGAACTGTGTTGTTATGAGAATGCCAACAATCTTCAATGAAACGCAGGTCTTGTCCATTCTTCTTAGTGTCTTCTACTTTCAATGCTATAGGCCTAGTAGGCTTTCATAGAAAATTTCACCACTATTCATCTTTGTTTTTGCTCGATATTCACTTCCCTTCTTTAGCAAAATGCACCAAAAACACATCTTCTTTCTTGGGTGTTTGTGGTGTCCTCACGTCGCAGTAAATAGGAAAACACCAGAATCCCAAGAAAAAAATACAGTAAAACACTGAACAAAAAGGCTTGTGCTCTGCTGATTCATCAACGGAGATGAGTGTGGGCAGTGTAGTTGTAGTCTGCAGTAACCAAAATTGTAAACAATGACCGAGTTGGGCTAGGGCTTCTCGCCCTATGCATACTGTCTAATACTGTCTAACACTGTCTGGATATCTAGGAGGGTGGGTGGCTGTACTGTTTGCATTACGCCATTTGTTCATCTATAACCCTACCTTTGCTACTGGCATACATACTAATCTATGGTACCCAGTAAGCAGTCTTCTGTGCTTAAGGCCTTCTTGTGCCGCCACTGACGCCCACGCCAAGTGCAATTCATGGAGATCCCAGGGACAATACGACGTCACTGCTTGTGTGTAGGGTTGCTTACATTTACATATTACAGTGGCCTGGCTATACTACTTTGAACAGACACGGCGATCGAATTGACGTCGCGAGCCGAGCCTTTGAAGCGCCTGTGAAGCGCCTTTAGTCATCGATAGCGTCAGCAAAACATCGACTGGCAGGACCAATGAATGCCTGGAGACCTGACATCCGTCCGCAATATGGTGCATTTTTGCTTTACTCCCTCAAGTGAAATCTGCGATTCTACCGTAGTAGGAGAGTCTGCTCTGCTAAGCAACAGAAAGTAAAGCTGTCTAGACCTCTGCGATACTAGGACTCTACTACTCCTTCGGCTCCCCGGTAGGCGATCTTCAGCAAATGAAAGACGTATTTGCAGCAATCTTCGATCCTAGATCGCGACAATAGAGTCGTCAGCTCAGCGGGTTTAAAAATGGTCTGGACCAGCCTAAGGGGTTGACGGCCCCTTGGGCTTCCAGAGGGAGAGCCCTTTGCTAGAGGTATTGCTGGCTATGTATTTTTTTTTTTTGTATGATACTTGCTGATTGCTAATTACTGCATGTAGTATATGATATGTATAATCTGATATAATCTGATGTCGAGTCTAGAGTCGTACTAGCTTGTCGTCTAGTCTTGAAAGGGGCGTAACCGCTTAAAAGCAGGTCTGATAGTTCTTACTTCTGTTTTATACTGTGCTGTCAGGGGTCAGGGATCTGGCCAGATTGGGGCTAACACACTTGCACGAATCACTTACAACAGTCCCAGTTCGGACTGTTTGCCCTTGGCTGGCAGTGCTTGCACGTTCATCCGCTACTGACCTAGGCGTGGCTCAGCACTAGAAAAGCTGCTCACTAGTCAGTAATAGGCCTCGTCACGGCCGGAGCCAATGCTACAGGAACCTGGTCCCGCTGTCCTATCCATAGCAGCTCCTAGTATGTACATATCTGTACATATGTTAGTTGCTTGCTTTGTTAGTCCGTCCGATTTGGATGGGTAGACAAGGGTCGGCCAGAACTGTGCCCTAATACTGTATACCAACAACACAGTGTTGGCCATTCTTAAATATCGAGACGGATGGGCTGGCTCAATGTTTGCGTGGCCGGCTTCAAGGCCCTAGTAGTAGCCGATGTACTAAGGGCAGCAAACTGTCCCGAGGGTGGTTGAATGAATGAGGCGATGACTCCAGCTGGACTATGCATCTCCAGGATCCGGCCATGGAGTTGAGTTTGCCTAGAGCTTCTGTTTGCTATAGAAAGGCTGCCGTTCTCCCGCCTCGATGGCTTCACTTTCCACTCCCTCTCCTCTCTCTCTCAAGCCTTGCTCATAACACAGCAAAGTATCTCAACTTCAAGCTTTTCTTTTCTTTCCTTTTTTCTCCCTTTCTCCCCTTCTCCCCTTCTCCCCTTCTCCCCTTCTTTCAACAGCTTTCCTTTGAGCCTTCCATAGCTCGTCCCCTGGCGTAACCGTTCGTCACTCTTTCATTCCTGATTCCTTGATTTCAGTCTCTCTCTCTCTCTGTCCTAGAAACACCTTCGACTATACAACAATAACCACACTTTTACTTTCTTTCTTCAAAACTTCAGCATGGCTCCTTCCATTGTGTCGGCTGCCACGGTGGCTCTGGCCCTCATCGGAAAGGCCAAGGCGGCTCAGTACTACCTCTCTGAGACCTACGACAAGGACAACTTTTTTGACAAGTTTGACTTTACTGTCAGTGACTACACTACTGGCGACTACGACGATGTTGACTCGAACTCTGGCTTCGTCAACTTCCGCAGCCGCAGCGAAGCTGAGGCCCTCGGCCTGATCGGCACCGATGGCGACGATGTCTACCTTGGTGTCGACTCTACCAACACCACTACTAGCTCCGTTGGACGCAGCTCTTTCAAGATGACCTCGACCGCCTCTTACGGCCACAGCCTGATCATTGGCCGTTTCACCCACCTTCCCACTCCCGTCTGCGGCTCGTGGCCCTCTTTGTAAGTCACTAGAAACCAACTACCCTGGTATCAAAGTACCTGCTTGCTAACTCTCTTTCTCTAGCTGGACCTACGGTGAGCCTTGGGTCTACCTTGGTGAGGTCGACATCATCGAGCAGTGGAACAACCGTGAGTGGAACCAGCCTGCTCTCCACACCGGCCCGACAGCCGACAACGGTACTTGTACCTTGTCCACCACCAACGCCACCGGCACCATGCTGAGCAGCAACTGCGACAATGCCTGGACCGAAGACGGCCAGTCCAGTGGCCAAGGCTGCACTGTCGAGGACGACTCCGGCCCCTGGGGTAACAGTTCCGGTGGTGTCTACGCTATGGAGTGGACCGGCACCTACCTGAAGTTGTTCTCGTGGACCAACGACAAGGTTCCCGCAAACGTCGACACTGACTCTCCCGATACCTCCACCTGGGGCAGCCCCGTCCTGTACGCCAAGAACAGCGAGTGTGACATCGACAGCCACTTTGCTGAGCAGAAGATGGTCCTAGACATCGACTTCTGCGGTAACCCTGCTGGCACTACCTACTACTGGGACGAGGAATCTGGCTGCGCTGCCGATACTGGCTACGATACTTGCACTTCTTACGTCCAGAACACCCCCAGCGCCTTCGCTGATGTCTACTTCAAGATCAAGGATATCCGTATCTTCACTGACAGCAACTCGACCTCCGCTTCCTCTACTGGCACTTACTCCAACTCTACTGCTTCTGCTACTGGTGGTTCTGCCGCTGCTGCCGTTACCTCTGCTGCTGAGTACACTACTTCGACTGTTTACACTACCTCGGTCTACACTGTCACTAGCTGCGCTTCTACCGTTACCAACTGCCCTGCTGACTCCACCACTGTCGTCACTGATACCGTTGCTCTGTACACTACTGTTTGCCCCGTCACTGCTACCGAGACTGGCTCTGCTTCTGCTACTGGTTCTTCGAGCTCTGGCTCTTCCAGCGGTTCTTCTGGCTCTAACTCCGACTCTTCTGGCTCTTCTGGCTCTGAGGCTGACTCTGAGTCCTCGTCTACCAAGTACACTACTTCTACTGTCTATAGTACCAACGTCTACAGCACCACTAGCGCTGGCTCCGTTGTCTATGTGACTGATGTCGTTGCTGTCACCACTACCGTTTGCCCTGTGACTGCTACTGAGACTGATTCGTTTTCGTTTGCTAGCTGGTTCTTTTAGCTCTGGTTCTTCCAGCGGTTCTTCTGGCTCCAGCTCTGGCTCTTCCAGCGGTTCTTCTGGTTCTAGCTCCGACTCTTCTGGCTCCAGCTCTGGTTCATCTGGCTCATCTGGCTCGTCTGGTTCCGACTCTGAGTCTTCTACCCAGTACACCACCTCAACCATCTATAGCACCAACGTCTACAGCACTACTAGCGCTGGCTCGGTTGTCTACGTCACTGATGTCGTTGCCGTTACTACCACCGTCTGCCCTGTGACCGCTACCGAGACTGGCTCTTCTTCGGCCACCGGTACTTCTAGCTCCGGTTCCTCGTCATCTGGCTCATCTGGCTCATCTGGCTCGTCTTCAGATTCTTCCGGTTCCAGCTCCGGTTCTTCTAGTGGTTCTTCTGGTTCTGGCTCCGACTCTTCCGGCTCCAGCTCTGGTTCGTCTGGCTCATCTGGCTCGTCTGGTTCTGACTCTGAGTCTTCTACCCAGTACACTACTTCTACTGTCTATATTACCAACGTCTACAGCACCACTAGCGCTGGCTCCGTTGTCTATGTGACTGATGTCGTTGCCGTCACCACTACCGTTTGCCCTGTGACTGCTACCGAGACTGATTCGTCTTCGTCTGCTACCGGTTCTTCCAGCTCTGGTTCTTCCAGCTCTGGTTCTTCCAGCGGTTCTTCTGGCTCCAGCTCTGGCTCTTCTAGTGGTTCTTCTGGTTCTAGCTCCGACTCTTCCGGATCCAACTCTGGTTCGTCTGGCTCGTCTGGTTCCGACTCTGAGTCTTCTACCCAGTACACCACCTCGACCATCTACAGCACCAACGTCTACAGCACCACTAGCGCTGGCTCGGTTGTCTACGTCACTGATGTCGTCGCTGTTACCACCACTGTCTGCCCTGTCACTGCAACCGAGACTGGCTCTGCTTCTGCTACTGGTTCTTCGAGCTCTGGTTCTACCGGCTCTTCTGGCTCTTCTGGCTCTGATACCTCTTCTGGTTCCAGCTCTGGCTCATCTTCCGGCTCCACTGACACCTCTGGTTCCAGCTCTGGTTCTACTGGTTCTACCTCCGGCTCTTCTGGCTCATCTGGATCATCTGGCTCATCTGGCTCTAGCTCGTCTTCCTCGACCCAGTACACTACTTCTACTGTCTACAGCACCAACGTTTACAGCACTACTAGTGCTGGCTCCGTTGTCTACGTAACTGATGTTGTCGCTGTCACTACCACTGTCTGCCCCGTGACTGCTACTGAGACTGGATCTATTGCTTCTAGCACTGGTACCACTTCTGGCTCGACTTCTGGTTCTTCTAGCTCTGATACTTCTAGCTCTGGTAGCTCCTCTTCTGGCTCTACCTCTGGTTCTACTGGCTCTGATACTTCTAACACTGGCTCTTCCACCGGCTCTTCTGGTTCCAGCTCTGGCTCATCTGGCTCCGGCTCTGCTGTATCGTCTGCTTCCGCCTCTACCTCAACTGGATCTACTAGCTCTTCTTCCGGTTCTACTGGCTCTGGCTCCAGCAGCTCTGGCTCCGACTCTACTGGTTCTACCTCTGGCTCTACTGGCTCTGATACTTCTAGCACTGGCTCTTCCACCGGCTCTTCTGGTTCTTCTGGCTCTGATACCTCTTCTGGTTCCAGCTCTGGCTCGTCTGGCTCCGGCTCTGCTGTATCATCTGCTTCTGCCTCTACTTCGACCGGCTCTAGCTCCAGCTCTGGCTCCACCGATTCTACGGGATCTGGCACCTCTTCTGGCTCTGGCTCCACCGGATCTTCTTCGGGCTCTACTAGCTCTGATACCTCTGGCTCTTCTTCGTCTGGTTCATCTTCCGGATCTAGCGGCTCCGCCGTGTCTTCTGCCTCTGCCTCGTCTGCCACTGGTTCCACCTCTGGTTCTTCTAGCTCCGGCTCCACTGGTTTGTCTTCTGGATCTTCCAGTTCTGATTCGACTGGCTCTTCTAGCTCTGGATCTTCGGGGTCTTCTTCTGGCTCTAGCGGTTCTGCTGTCTCTTCCGCCTCTGCTTCTTCTGCCACTGATGCTTTGTCGGGATCTACCGGCTCTAGCTCCACTGGCTCTGATAGCGCCTCTTCTGGCTCATCTTCCAGCTCTAGCTCTTCGGGTTCTTCATCCGGCTCTTCCGGCTCGGGATCCGGTACCTACCTATTCTCTAACGGCACTGCTGGCTACGCTGCTGGCGCCTCTGCTGCTTCGACTGGCCTCGGCACTGCTACTGGCACCAGCTACTCGTACAGCACTGCTGCTACTACCACATCCTCCTCTTCTTCATCCTCAACCTCTTCGGTCGTTACCAGCGGCGCGGCCAAGATGGGCGCTTCCATCGTCGCTGCCTTTATGGCTGGCTTCGCGGCTCTGCTGCTGTAAGAAGAGTCTATCTTTCTTGCACTCTTTTTGATCTATGATGCCCCCCCTACCTTTTCTTTGTTATATTTTTTTTATCTTGTGTTTATGTTTGGATTTTTCCTTTTGTTAGATTTTCTTTTGTTCAATGTTTTCCTTTTTTTCCTTTGTCATATTTTGGGAACCTATCCGTGTGAAGATATCATCATCTTCTAGCACACTGTAACTTTTTTTCTTCTTCATGTTTGCTGTTTCTTCTTGTAAGTCTACGATTGTGAATTCTATCTTGAACACATCTTGGACCTGAAGAGCATTTTATTTTATTTCTTCTCATACCTTTTTTTCTTTAACAATACTATTAAATAGAACTAGCTACACATGCAGTCTTGTGTTGAATAAATGACGATCTGACCTTTTAAAAAAAGTTGTGTGTCTATCTTTTTGCAGTGAATATCTTCGATAACTAATACTTCGTTAAGACATATCGTGAATTATGCTGTAGTTGAAAGCGGAGCCTATTGAGTAAGCCTAGAACGGAATAGGAAGGAATAAGACGGGTCTAGCCAAGGCGGGGTTTTCGTCCTAAAGTTAAGTTGAGTTGAATTACCGTATATATCTTTTCATTTTTATCATTTCAAGCTTATCTATCTATCGTGAAGATACACAAAATGGCATCTTCAACGTATCTACATGGGCGGAAAGAAACACCAGGTGGCAGTACAGCAACGACGTCGATTCGACGTGGCATCGCATGGGTGAGTTATTATTCAACATTCGCCAGATAACCAACAAGAGAAAGAAACTCACATATATATTCATGTCCCAACAGGGCGCCGAGCCAGCATTTGAAGACACAGACACGCTCGTTCTGACCGCGCCATCTGGAGTCTTTGTCGATCTACGCTATCCCAAACCACCCGCACCCTCACCGCTCGGCAAGCACGTTTCCTACTGGGTATTTCCGGCACGGCATACAACAGCGACTACTCAGCGTCATCAGACCAGACCGCCACCTCCCGAATGAACGCAGAGGAGAATTGCCCGTTCGGTGTTGCCGTGCCATTTGTTTCGCACACGCGTTTTGTGCATGCTATAGATAATCGCGCTCCACCGGGTGGTCAAGCACCGGAAGATGCCGGTGATAGCATCCAGTTGCCGTCGGGCGAACACTTGGAATGGGGAGTCATGCCGAATCCAGCCTCGGGTAAACCCGAGCTGTACAAAGAAGTTTGGGCCAGTGCACCCCAAAGCGGCCACAACAGCAATAGTAATGGAGAATCAGCGAATAAAAAGGTCAAAGTCATCCGTCTACGTGTCAAGGATGGCCAGGATGGCGCTCGTGGCGATGCTCTTCGAATCGGCGATTACTTCCAGGGCGTGCTACAACGTGATAGACCGGATGGAGAAGTGTTAGCTGGTCGGTTCACGAGAGTCGTCGATGAAGATAGTGGAAAATCAACTAGTTGCTGGGCGTGGGATGCTCGTAGCTCTAGCACGGCGTCCCGGGAAGTTGGGCAGCAGACGATGACAATGACGATGACGATGAGAAGAAGAGAGTCTTTGTTGGGGCAAATGTCACGGTAGAAGGACTAATCTGGGAAGTCGTAGAGACTGTGATCTAGATAACATTGTCACGAATGAAGGAATCAATGAATAGTAGTGAGTAGTAATAATGATATTGGGTTCTTTATATATTGACGTTTTTGGCACTTAATACCAAGTGCATTCGTTTCCTGAATCCATTTACCGAGCCATAAGAATCCGTCCCTGAAACAAAATGAAAAATGAAATGAAAAAAATAAGCGACTAGAGTTATGATAATAATAAATGATGATAATGGCAATATCAAAAGCGCAACATAAGAAAATTATGGAGTTGATGGTGAAGACGTAAACCGTCAAGGGAAAAAAAATGAAAATGATGGAACAGGCAGTCAGTATGACCTCAAAGGTAGAATGAGATGGATATAAAAATAAACAAAGAATAAGAATATAGAATAATAGATGATGCTGATAATGATGATGAAATCATAACTTCAACACCGCCTACATTTCGTGTCGGAATGTACATTTTTCGCCACGAGCACAATTGCCCTGCTTGTAGAACATACAAGGCTTCGTTCCTATCAAAGCACGATTGGCCGGACGATGCGGCGGCAACGAACCCTTTGCGGCCTTCTTACGCTTCGGCCCGCCCGGCGGTCCGAACCCGGCTGCACCAGAGGAGACGTTGAAACCGCGGTCACGTGATGAGCCATCACCGTCGTTGTTGCCCGGACCATCGCCCATTTCCCAGTCTTCGCGTGTGGGATCGTACTCGTCGTCCCAGTTGGACACGTTGTCGGTACGAGCCGCTGCTGCGTCTTGTGAGATGCGTAGACGGGCAGCGTGAGGATCTTCCTTTTGCTGCTGTTGCTGCTTTTGATATGCAGCTGGTCCTGTGGGCGGCGCTGGCGCTGTTGGAGGCCCATTGAGCATGGAAACATCAGGTGTGGCTCCGAGCTGCTGCCCGAACATGGTCATGGCAGCTATGATCTGTTCCTGAAGTTGCATGCCCGGCACCACCGGCATCTGGGGCATGGCCTGGTTCTGAACGGCCTGTGCCGCCTGTGCCTGGAGGAACATGTTGTACATCTCAGTCAGAGTAGCTGCGTTGGCCGCATCCGAGTGTGCCTGCTGGGCAGCCATGCGAGCCGCTCGCTTGTCGGCGTCTTTGTTGAAGCCGATCCACCACTCCTGCGAACGCTCTGTATCCTCGGCAATCCAGCTGGGCGGCTCTGACGCCTCAACCTTGCCCTTGAACTTGACTGTCAGTTCTTCAATGGCGTCAGATGCTGCCTGTACTGCGTCATCGTCAAAGTCGGTGCGGCGGGTTGTCAAAGGGATGGCGGTGAAGGGTTTGTGTACTACAGTTAGATTGGACAGGAGGATAGACAGCGCCTTTTCTGCGGCGTTATCCGGTAAGAAGGATGCCGAGTCTGCCGGTATGGGGCCAGGCAAGCCGTGTATCACGATGGTACCTGGTGCCGCAACTGGAATGTTGAAAGACTCCGGCACCAGCTTGTTCTGCGCACGAAGACGTTCTTCTTCCTCCTCAATGCGACGCAGGGCCTGGTACAAGGCACCCTTGGGACCAAACTCGCGCGTCTCTTTAAGGCGGCGCTGGATCTCGTCATACTTGGGCTCACGTGGCAGATGGCCAATCTTGGGCTCCAAGCCCTCCTGTGCAAGCTCGGGCGGCGGACTCTTGGGCGTTGGCGGAATGTCGGCAATATCTGAGTAGAATGACATGAGTACTCTAGACTCACGCTCCATCAGGAATTCACGGGCCTCCGAAATGATTGGTAGCTCACCGCCACGAGACTTGAATGTCTTAGAGCGTTGCTTGGACTCGATCACAGAGAAATCGACGCGCGTAGGCTCCATCCAGGGAATGTAGGGTAGATCGTCTTCATCATCCTCGTCCACAATCGGCCGTTGGCGCAGTGCCATACCCTCAGACTTATCATCGCCTGCATCTTTGATAAGGGCTGCGCTTTGCTCAGGATCTTCGTCTTCCGGCTCCTCTTTCTTAAAGAGGCGCACTTCAACGAGCTCGTGATCGGCCCGCCACTTCACGCGCAGCTTGCGACGTGCTTCCTTACGCATGCGCTTTTCCTTTTCCTCGACCGTCTCTTGTGATTCTGGCGTTGAGCTGGATTCCTTTGGCGGAGACTTCGGTTTTGGTGCATTGATTGCCTGCATTAGAGAAGCGAAGCCGCCAGCAGAGCTAAAGCCAGAGCCTGACTTAGCCGGTGGCTGTTGAGGCACAGGCTTCCATGCCTCATTTCGAGAAGGCTCAGGCTTGCTCAGAGGCTTCTTCAGCTGTGATGACAATAACTTCTTATCATCGCCAGCCTTTAAGCTGTCGGCTTTGGTGACTTCAGGCTTTACGGTGGGCTTGGAAGTTGTTCGTGACTTTCCAGGCAGAAGAGCACTAGCACCACGAGGCTTCACCGCACTCTTGACAGCAGCAGAGGAGTCTGGCTTTTTTGATTTGCTATCAACAGAGTCATCATCTTTCTTGGCTAATGATGCTGAGATAGACGCCAGTTCCTTAGCTTCTTTCGCCTCTTTAGCTTCCCGATCACGGGCCTCCTTCTCCTTAGCTTCCTTCTCCTTGGTCTTTTTGATAGATTGTTCCAATTCTGCAATCTTCTCGGCAATAGGCTTCATAAGCTCTCGAACCTCGTCGTCACCGTGCTCCTTAAGCCTCTTGCGAACAGGTTCGAAGTTACCGAGAACATTTGCAACAGAAGGAACAAACTTCAGCTTGTTCATAATCTGGAGCGTCACCTTGGGTAGTTTGTCCGAGTATTCGCCTCCCTTAGCACAGAAAATGAGCAGGTTGATCATACTAATCACAAACCGCGCATGGCCACCGAGGCTTTCCATAACGACCTCGTCGCCCACTGTGTTTGCTGCCTCCAGGCACTTGTACAGCTTCTGTCTCTTGATATCCATGGTCTGGCGCATAGCGTTAAGCGTGCTCTCCGACTTCTTCTCCTTGGTAGCAGTATCCAAAACTGTTCGAGATTTGCTCAGCTCAGATCGTAGACTGGCAATCATGTCACCGGTTTGTTGTACCGCCTTGCCAAGAAGACTTGAGCTTCGAACTGCGTCATGCTTGATATGCACGAAACCAACGAGCTCCCAAACAGCGCCTTCAACTTCGTCGATGGGTTTGACTTCGGCACGAACAGGCTTATTCTTCTCTTCCTCGGCAAGCTTACGCGCTTGACGTTCAGCTTTAGATTTGATAGTCTCGTCCGCACGAAGACGTTCACCAAAGGCATCTAATTAAACATAGATATTAGCATATAACCCATATTAGCGTAATATAAATCTTGAAAGTTTTTAACTTACGTGGAAACTCTGTGTACTTGGGCCGACGTTTACCAAGGGAAAGCATCTCTCGTTCGTATTGTTGTAGAAGATCATTGCTTTCAGCCTTACGCTCTTCGAGTCCGCTCAACTCGGATGAGGGCTGGAATCTACTGGCGAATCGACCTTGGATTTCACATGGAAGGGATCCCAGCTCCTCTATTATCAGCTTTCCAGATTGTGATGGTGGTGCAATGATAGGTACGAGTTTGTCAAAGGTTTTTACGTCTAGAGAATTACAATGTTAGAAAAGTAAGACAAATCACACTTTGTTATATTTCGAAAGTCTAGATACTTACTCGCAATTTTAGTAGTGCCAGTAAAGGCCATGTAAGTTGCACCAGGAATAGGGCTAGGCCGGAGTTTAGAAGCCCGGCTCTTCTTCATGTGGTGCGTAAGCTGCTCCATTTCAGCTTTATCAAGCGTTGGTACAGCCAAAACATCCTCCTTAGGAACAGGGACAGACTCGACTGGAGCGACGCCACGGCCGATAGGGGCTACCGAAGCTGGTGTATTGATTGGTGTATCGGCTACAGAAGATGCCACACTAGTAGATGCAATAGACTCTACAGTGGAGCCGCTGCTATTTACGAGAGTTGAAGTCGCGGCTGCAGCAGCAGCTGCTGCTTCTTCCTTCTTTGAGGTGCGCTTCGTACGCTTCTTGGCCGGCTCAGTATTCACAGTCACATCAGAAGAGGCACTTGATCCATTACCGGAGTCATCCACAGACCGCTTCAGACCCTGTGGTGTTATTGATCGAGTGCCCGAGCTCAAGTTAGATACGGCAGGTTTAGGAGGCTGAAGGCTTTCCATGCTTTGTGGCGGCATAGATGGCTGCTGTGGTTGCTGTTGCTGTCCCTGCTGTGCCATCAATTGGTTATATTGACGATACACCTGGGCCTGCCCTTGCTGAGCCATTGCTAACACTTGGGCTTGAGCTTGTATTTGCCTTTGTGACTGCGGTATTGGCTGCTGTTGATGCATAGCTTGTTGGTTTGGTTGAGCCTGTTGTAGTTGTGGCGATTGATTTTGTTGTTGTTGTTTCTGCTGGGCCATATGTTGAGCCACCTGTTGCTGATTAAGATGCGGTGCTTGTGGTGGAGGCACATGAGCTTGGTGGTGTTGGATAGGAGTACCTGACTGAGAAGGCGGCTGTGATAGACCATGTCCGACAGGCACATATTTCATATCTTGTTGGCCACCAGGTGGTATCACAGCTTGTTTCCGTTGCAACTGAGACTGTTGAATATGTGCCTGATATTGCACTTGTTGGGCTTGCTGGAACTGCACGGCTGCAATGTTTAGCTGCGAGTGGTTCTGGACAGCTTTAGATGGTGGTATCATATGATATGGTGCTCCGCCGGCCACGGGTTGTTGCCGATGAGGCTGGGCAGCAGGTACAGCTGGAGACGACTGAGCCGATTGTGTGACTGATGGCGAGCGAGACTGTTGTTGGAGGTGATGTCCCTGTAGTGCCTGGATCTCCTGGTTTTGAAGCATGTGGTGCATATGAACATCGAAATCTACCTGGTGCGGATGACCTCCAAAGTTGGCGCCGTTATTCTGGGCAGTAACAGGCGCAGCGATGCCAGCACTAGACAACGGGAACGACGTTGCCGAGAACTGCTGTTGTGGCTGTGGTGGTGGTTGTTGCTGTTGCTGCTGTTGCTGCTGTGGTGGTGGTGGTTGTTGTTGTTGCTGTTGTTGTTGTGGTGGTGGTACGTGAGAATACGGCATACCACCGACAAAGCGTCCGTCAAATTGGCCTTGCGGTGGCTGTTGTGGGGGAGGTTTTACATGTAGAGACTGGTGCTGCACGGGAGTTCCTGATGCGCTCTGACTACCGCGTGGTTGGGCTACGCTCTGGGGGTTGTTGGCAAACGAGTGTATGCCGCCGTGATACTGAGGCTCTGAGCGGCCATCGAAGCCAAACTGCCGACCATTATCAAAGCCAGCCTGGGCCAAGTCGGCAACGTCGGTCATCGCACCGGGCAGGGCATTTTTATTTTCCTGTCCAAAGTACGACGGGTCGTATGCCTGGTTAAGCACACTAGGGCCACCACTGTACGAGTCCAGTTGCTCCAGATTATTGACCAGATCCTCGCCACTAAAGAAGTTGGCTTCACTTCCATCCGGCACTACATCCAGGTTAAAATTGATGTCAGGGTTCCAGTTTCTTATGTCACCCTCGAAGCCGTTGAACCAGCCCTCGTCGCCGGCGACATTGTCGGCATCCGAATGCCACTGCATTGCAATTTGCAATGTCTGTTGTGATGCCAATGCTGATTCTAGCTTCCGATCCGCTTCTACAGCGCTTCTACTGCGCTTCTGATCCGCCGCTGATAGGGTGGCGATCTTGGCCTTCGACAAAGCACTTGTTAGTTGGTGGTCTCTACAATGGAATATTAAGCTCGGGAAAAAGTGGGGCGCCTGCATGTAAGCAATGCGTTAAGGTGGATCAAAACAGCGCTAACAGATGTACCATCAGACCAATGTACCTGTGCACTCACTCTAGTATTACAAGGTACTTCTACGAGTGGGGCAGCTGTTAGATGGCCCTGGAGTGCTTTGCTTTTCTTTTGGAGAGAAGGACCTACCGACGATGTTAAAAAAGCGAAGACAAAAAGGCGACGGTAATTTTTGTCTCCACGATATCCGCCAGTGTGAAGCTTATGATTTTTATGTTCTATAAATGCAAATATGATTAGCAATTAGCTCACAAGAACCAAGCATACAGAAGGAAGAAAAAAAGAAAAGAGGCCAAGAAAACGGCCGGCGGATTTGGATTTTTGACGCTGGTCTCTCTTCTCTCCACCCGACATGCGAAATCGATCCAACATCCAGCTAATTTGGTATCTCCAATCAAAAAATGATAGTAGCAGGACTATTTTTTGCTTTC
>RHLR01000148.1:0-35023 GCA_009806335.1 Davidsoniella australis
TCCAGTTCTTTTTTTCTTCTTTTTTTTTCTTTTTTTTCTGGGCCTGCAAGTTCGTCCGTAAATTGCACTTGCTCCTTTGTGATGGCACGCGGGCGGGCAAGGGCAGCTGCAGTGGCGAGGACGAAAATGATATTGGAATTCCTTCCTATTTTACACCAGGGGAGGGGCATCAGCGTTAATAATAGCAGAGCCAGCCCGTACAACTAGTTAACTATAGTTAATACCTTTAAAAATAAATAGACAGATGCCTAACTCTTATCTCTCCATATTGTGCGCCATCAAAGAAACCTCGTTATGGGCATTTGTTCTCCCTATTTGTAGTTGTTTGTCTCAAAGCTATCAAAGGCTGGCCCTAGACGGCCCTGTTCCTACACTTGCGGTACACAATTAGCCCATAGTTCGACTAGCGCTGCAGCTAACCGTCTGCTATTTCTGCTCTGAAACTCTGTCTCGTCTTCGAATACTAAAGCTTGAGCTTGCTTGGGCTCTCGAGATGAGGCGCAAAGGCTTCATCGAATGCCGCGGACAAAAATAGGCTGTAGGCATTCTATAAGAAGATCCCCAAAAGAAGATCCGCGTGTGACAGCAAGCTTAAGAAGCCTTGCTTCATCTTAACAAACACTAACAACAGAAGAGCATTAAACTCCCAAACAAAATTGTGCTATCTTCACGATAGGCTGGCTCTTTATCTTTAGAGCCCGGTAGCACTTGATAACCCTCTTTGGTATGGTAGCATTGCCGGTATAGATTGATGCATGTGATTCTCAAGCGATATCCATATCTATCACATATCACACCTGGTAGTTAGCTATTTTTGAACATGTTCGGTTCAATTTATCTCTCTTGATCCGCAGTCTATTGACCGCCCAGTAATGATGAATGATTATTTTCTTTGACAAACTAGATAGTCTAGACTTACACACATCGCTATATCCGCAGAATATCCGCAGAGTATCTCGATACTCAAGTCAGACACCCCCAGCAGCTCTATTCAGATATCAAAAGCCTCTACACAATATGTATATATATATATGTATATATCTATCCACTTGTAAAACTCTAGCTTTATTAAGGCCAGGCTTTCGATATTAAGCATTCCAAGTCTAAACCACGATTAAGGTACATACATATACATGCAGTTTCCCTATACACTACATGGAAGCGATCGAACCTACACAACTAAAATCCCTGTCTGATAAGGTATTTGTTCATATATTTGTAGATGCGGATGGCTGCTTCGAATGCCCTAAGGCTACCTTCACCCTTTATAGAACATGATTTCCCTTTGTGTTGCTTCAAGCTCAAATTTCAGTGGCTGCAGGCCATCTGGATTTCAACATGAAATACCTTGTTTTTCAGCTCTCTCCATACGGCGCAGTCATGATTGGCTTTGATACGAAAGACATTAGCCAGCCAATATTTAACGTTAAACATCTTTGAAAGAGCACGTGCACAATTAGCCTTTGAGTCTTTGAAACTATCTATCGACGTTGAACTCTGATCACAGACAAGACTAGGAACTCTGTTTAATCAATCATCACAGTCGCATTTTTATCCTGAAGTAGAACAGAACCAAGTGGCAGTATAGTTAGCAATTATGCAAATCAGACATTGCCTGTGTGGAAGCGACAGCCGCTATGCAACCCAGCTTTGATAGGATTCTTAATCCAAAGATTAACACTCTAAGATTGTCGCTATACATGTCATGTACATATCTGTATACAGGTATAATTGAGATACTCAATTAGGTGAAATTGCCGCATCTAAAGTATAGATTAAAAAATTAAAAAACATCATCTTGATTGTCGATAAGTCTTGACTAAAAGGATTACTCATGTCAACATATACTATAAAATATAGAATACGAAATACCACCACATGGGCAAGTATAGTTACTATAATTCACAGATTTATCAACAACCGCCACCTCCTCCTCCGCCACCGCTGGTTGAAGCTCCTCCAGTCGCTGCGGCCGAAGATACACCTGCAAAACCCCCAGCAGTAGCACCACGGTCGCTGGAGTGACCATGGGGCCTCACGTTGGGACCGGAACCTCCACTTGGCGTTGATTCAAAACAGCCCATGGTTTAGGTAAAGGCAGAACTTCACTACACAAATGTCAGCAGAAGGAACTTAATTCAGAACTTGACGAACGAGTCAAGGTGTACTCACATTTATAAAAATTTAGACTAAAACTTGCGAAATATTCATAGGTGGTTTGTAGTTGTATGGGATTGCTGATATCTTACAAGTAGTAGGACTATACATATTATTTCATGGGAACTATGGGTATTTATACCCGAAGTTTTCTAATTCGCATACTGCTTTCTGGTATATATTCTTGTATCATAAGTTTAAGCCTTGTCACATCATAGCGTGGGCTAAGTCTGCCTTAAACTGCCCAGCACTGCCCTCAATTCAGAAGTTAATAAGAGTATTTGTATGGATAGCAAAATAGTAATATAAATAACGCCCTGAGTAAGCCAAAAGAAAAGATAAGCACAGAATCCTATATGTGTTGTATTTAACTCCACGACACTGTATACTTTATTTAATAAGCCTACAAAGTAGCTGTGATTGGTTACGATCACGCTGATATAAGGTGAGGTTGATGATGATAAGTTTTATTCATAGGCTTCAGATTATCTATCTTTAGGCCGGCTTAGATTTGCCCGAGGTGTTCTACTGACACCAGTAGTTTCATTGTGAGGCGTTTATATTATCGTATGTGAAAGATATACATTATTTTCACATGACATCTCGTTTAACCACACTATTTCAATGGTGGGTCTAGATTATTAACTGCCATTGTCCTCATAAGTTGGCGTGTTTTGTTATTATCTCAAGAGACCATTTTCCGTTAGTTCAAGCTCATTTATTAGAAATCATATATTAGGGACTAGTAGTCTACATATATACATGTTGACTTCGATATCTCCATGATAACCATATGTGCAATGCTAGACATCTCGATAACATCATTCTATGACTTACAGGGATCAGAATCCATGAGTCTACTTGTAGTTGTGTGTTAATACACAATATATTAGTACACTTTGTATAGGATATCTTAAGGCTAAAATGGAGAGAAGATATCTCACCTCGCCATCGAGCTTCGTGATGTAATATGGAGTATCCCGAGCCCCAGATAAAAAACACCTTATATAACAATTATATTATTCTAAATGGGAAAGCTAAGAGGGTTGCAAACAGTGCATCATAGGTATGGGATCTACAGAGTCTCTGAAATGATAAATGACATCAATGGCATGGTGTTGGCACAAATACTATAACTGTATGTATAATGTATGCATCTACATTAATGTGGTCCCTGTAAAAATAGAGAAGAGAATAGCGCCACTCACCACTTGAAACCTTTTAGTCTTTATCTTATCAGTCATATGCAACTTTAAAGCGGGGTATGCCCACAAAGTCTTCAATTCGCACACACAATACACAAAATCACGTGTGGAGAACACTAAAGGGCTTTTTTGCCCTGACAATCTGAGATTCCCAGTTGCACCATTGGCAAATCTACCCACCACGACCCGTCATAACGCAGTTCGCGACATCGTCAATCCGAAATCGTATTCACGACACAACACATCCGACAAAATGGCTGACGACGAATACGTATGTGCTATCCTACGGGCTATCATGCTCTGATCCATTCCTCTCTGTCCCTGCAAACCAACGAATGCACCTCCTACCTTCCATAATTCGATTTTCGAAAACTGAGCGCCAAACACAAAACACTCCATACGGCCTCATATTCGACGAATTATTTGCTCCCACACGATATCTACGCTTCAATTCACTATTGCAATATTTGCAACTATTCAAAAAGGGCACTTTTTGGCTAACATGGTTGCGCCTATAGAACGCCGTTGAGGCTGCTGAGATCAAGCGCAAGAGAACCTTCCGCAAGTTCTCTTACCGCGGTGTCGACCTCGATGCGTATGTCACACCCACCCTCTATATTCTTCTGAATATTAGACTACGATTTTCGAATTTTGGCTTCGCAACTTGAATATCAAACGAACTTAAAGTGCATCGAATCAACTTGAATACTATTCCTGCGACTTTCCTACTACATCCGACACCTGATTCGACACGAAATCGGGGGAAATTGTAAAACGTCCGTCAGAAGTTACACAGCCAAAATTCGGACAATCGAAGTTTAAATTTTATCGATCTTACATAGTGATATTATACTAACATGCATAATTATACAGCCTGCTGGACCTGGACTCCGATGAGCTCCGCAAGATCGTTCACGCCCGTGCCCGCCGCCGGATCAACCGCGGTCTGAAGCGCCGCCCTATGGGTCTCATCAAGAAGCTCCGCAAGGCCAAGCAGGAGGCTGAGCCCAACGAGAAGCCCGATGTTGTCAAGACTCACCTCCGTAACATGCTGGTCGTTCCCGAGATGATTGGCTCTGTCATTGGCATCTACTCCGGTAAGGAGTTCAACCAGGTCGAGATCAAGCCTGAGATGGTTGGTCACTACCTTGGTGAATTCTCTATCTCCTAGTACGTATACACCTTTACAAAAAATAAAGTTCTCTTCAAGTATACAGTCATACTAACTACCCTACAGCAAGCCCGTCAAGCACGGTCGCCCCGGTATCGGTGCTACCCACTCTTCGCGTTTCATTCCTCTCAAGTAAATGTTTACGTGGTGTTTCTGGAGGGGTTGGAGGTATTTGCATTCTCTCGCAAGGTCACACGGGACGCATGGACACGGTATGGGATGCCTTCTTCGTGACAAATGAATTAAAAAAAAAGTTACGATAGTTCATCTGACGACATCAAAAGTGATTTGCTGGTTTCATGGGCATTAAACATGCTTGGGCTTGGGATTTCTTCTTCTTCTTTTTCTTTCTACTCAATGATGTCAACGGTAAAAATGAAATGTGATATACCCAAACCTGTCCGCCCTCATAACGATGGTATGTGATGTATGTCTGTATATTGTAGACTGTGTAAGACAGTGGCTCTATCTGCCGTGCGATACACTAATGCAACCAAATATCTGGTGAATTATATGTGTCATACCATACTCGTAGATAAGAGACGATATCTCGAAATGATATGTTTAATGATGTCACAGTCATATACCAAGGCAACTCCATTCATGCAATTGGTAAAATAGTTGGTTGAATTAGAGACTGCTGGTCCCTGAACATGTCTTCTGTTTGCTATTACTCAGATATGTATTTAATATATAAGGTACTGCTATAATAAGTGATAAGTAATGTCCTGTCGGTCCGGTCTTCTGTGATCGTATGTGAAAGCTGGGTTTATGAGATTGTCCTAGGAAGAGGTAGCAGAAGAAACAGCGGCAGCCTCGGCGGCGGCAGCCTTAGCAGCTAAAGCCACGGCTTTCCGGTCAGTATCCTCATGGTACAAGTTTCTGTAGTGCTCGACAGCCTTGTCTAGGTTGACTATGGAGCTAGGAGGAACACAACGAGGTGAGCCAACGAAAAGAGTTCTATATAGAGAAAAGTGTTCCTATTAGTAACATTGAAGAGATACCAGGCGAAAGCAAACTGTGCCACGTGTGACATAACTGGTAACATACTCGGGATCTCTGATTTCGTAGTAGTGAGGTTTAGGCTGGTGGAAGAAGAGCAAACGATCGCGAGCAGCCTCTTCGACGGCAGCAACGTGACCGCTGTTGCGCTCAGCCCAATTTTCACTGAAAGAGATGTGCTTTTGCAGCCATTTGGTCAATGCCGGTGGCTTACCATCCGCATCTGGCAGAGACAGCTTGTATACGGCAATGGCAGCGGGCAGCGAAGCAGCGAGGAAGAAGATGCCAGGCTATAAGCAAAAAATAAGATATTGTGTTAGTCTATTGAATTTGAAACTTGGTGATACAATCACCATTTGACAATGAAGACTTGGGGTGGGTTGGTTTCGGCTTAGACAAGGAAGCCAACCACACTAAGGCCAGACGGCCGGGGAAGGGAATGAATAAACAATATAGACTAAAAAAAGCCTTTGCTAGTGGTGTCCCGCTAGTAGCCAAACCCCAATCCAATTGCGGTCGAGAGACGAGGTAAATACATACACCGAAATGCTCCTCTACAGGCGCAGCATGTTCATGATGTCCATGTCCGTGATCGTGAGCGTGGCCGTGGCCGTGATCATGGCCATGGCCTGATGAGTAGCGCTGCTGCTGTCTCTGTGGCAGGCGGGTGCGCTGGACCAGACGAACAGCCCGGTGGCGCACGGCAAGCATCGTCTTTGGTAAGAGGGGGGATTGAGGAGGAGTTTCGAAGGGTTCGTATGATGCTGTGACGAGCGAATTGGTTGACAGCTTCCGGGCAACAAGCGGCGCGGCGTCGATATGAGGCCCTTTTTCGTGATTCAATGGGTCGGTTTGATGTAAATTTAGCGGAGTTCTCATTGGTGCAATTGTGTCGGGTAAATATCGGTAGTACTTGGATAATCAAAAACCTCCTCCCTCAACAAACCTCATCAAGTCCATTAATCGTCATTGTTGTACATGGCCATGAGGATACAATCAATCTCACAACATGAGCAAAGAAGGATTCACCTTTTGCTTGATCGAGGTATACATTAGTTTGATAATACATTATCATCATCGTTAGTGTGAATGTACGAGATTAGTATCGTACATGCATGATGCAATGCAGATACTTCTAGGGTTAAGATAGTAGACCGCCGGACAACCCATCAGCAGTTTACATTTATGGCATGATATCAATATCAGTGTACCAGATATTACCTTGTAATCGGCTAAGAACATGGCTTGGACCAGCCATAGATGCTTCTACTAGTTTCACGATGCTTCTTTGGCTTAAGTGGCCACCTGGCATTGACACACGGCTCTGTGGAGAAACGCACTGTGCGCTGCCCATATCAAGTATTTGTACGCACCGCAGCCTGTGTCAATATCCTGCACTCCAACTCGGCATTGGGCCATTAAGTGTCCAAAACACTTTATAGTGATGGAACGTGAAACTTCGGCATCGAGCGAAGCTCGTAAAATAATCGAGCATGTACTGTATTTATTGACTCTTCTTCTCATTTTTCCCTTGTTCCTCTCTCTCTAGATTTTCTTGGTTTGTCTATCAACACCACGCAATAATTTCTCCATATCAATACACATACTTGAAAAATGCAATCCCGTCGCCATGTGCTAAGACCCTTTAAGACTCTGCCTAGAGCAACTCTGAGTACAAGTCTTCTGCTTTCAATGATCCCAACGATCGTTGCTGCTATCCCGGTTCATGGTTCGGTGACGTCAGCAGACCAGCTCATCTGCAACCCCGACAACGCTGCCGACTGTTACCCGAAGCTATTTGTCCCTACGGATGAATTCCAGATAATTCGTGATGAGCAGGAAATCCCTGCCGGTCTTCATGTACGCATGAACATCTACACGGGCCTGAAAGAAGCCAAGATCTACCACCCCGAGGAAGACGAAGTCAACGGAGTCCAGGCTATCCATATGGATGGCTCTTTGTTGGTTGTTGAGCAGCCTAGTCTGGAAGATGTTCCTGACGATGCTCCTATGGAGAGCTACTATAACCCTGGCCAGAAGCTTTCCGAGAAGGCTCTCCCGCAGGCCGAGGCTATCTTCGATGCCCTAAGTCTCCTACGTGCTGGTAAGGCCGAGGGCGACGCTGCACTTGACACGGCCCTAGAGTCTCTCAAGGACGTTTCTCACGATGTCTACTACGGCGAGCTCATGGTCTCTGACTACGACACCCTTGCGGCGCTTATGTGTTTTACCTTCGATCCAACCTCTGCTGGAGTCTCGCCCACAAATTACCCGCGTGACCAAACAGCTACCTACGTACTATCCACCGCGCTGCAAAACAACCCCAAGGCCCTTCTGGAGGTCATCAGCAAATGGGACCGCCTGTCAACTCACACCTGCGGCCCGGACCGTACCACGTTGTACCACAAGCTCTTTAACACACCGCTCGCGCATCCCTCGCTGGGCACCACCACCGCGGAAATCGACGCGGCCGCGCACAAGTCCCGCACCATGGTCAGCGTATACAACGGACTCCTCTCTAGCGGGCTGATACGCAGCCAGTTCCTCGCCAACGGTGGCATGCGGCATTTCCTGGCGCTGCTTCTACGTGAAGAGGCGGTCCTTGAGACGGCTCGCCGCCGTGTGAGTGAAGTGATTATGGACATCTTCCTCGACGAGGATATGGGCGCTATCCGTGGACAGTGGCCGTTTGCTATGCCGGTGGCTAAGTCGGAGGCTAAGGAAATCTGCTTGAAGGAGGGGACTAAGATGAGTGAACGGTGCTGGGATTTCCATGTCGAACGCCTGGCGCAGCGGAACAGAAAGCACAAGAACCACTGGAGTAAGGCTCTGCATGCGGCTCTACAGAAAGAGCGTGGAATTGTTCCAGACGCCAAGAACGAGGAGCTGTAAATTTTGGCATCTAGTACCAGTGCCCTATTTCCTTTGTTTATATTGCATATTAGTTCCTGTTTCTATAATGGTATTAAAATAGCCAGTACTTGGATCGCTATACATAGTTTCTTCTTTGCTATGACGATATTAGGCTTAATTTTGAATCCAATAGAAACTACCAATCCATCGTATATATTTATATCTATTGAAGTAAGTTTCGAAGTTGGTGTGTTTGTATCTGTCTAAAGAAGATGACTTATGTAAGTAAAATACCAACTGTTTTATGATAGCCAATGGTTCAGTTCCTACAGTGTGAAGTGTAAAATAGGCGGAAGACTGCATTTACACATAGATAAACGAACAGCCAAATCAACCTAGATATGTAGATGTCTGTCACTAGCATTGTATTTTAATATATCTCGGCATTTTATTTACGAAGTTCTAATTCAGGTAGTTATCCCTTTCAATGTTTTTACTGATAGTTACACAGGAAGTGCAATATACAATAAACTGTATCTAATTTATATCATGATGTTGAGAAGAACATTGCACTATATAATACTGATATTCAGAGTGACTAATTCGTAGTAATTTAGAAATATAATTTATCCTGACATCATAGCTAATTGATCACTAAACTAGGACGGTTTAATTCTCCGAAGAGCAAGACTAAAGTAAGATTTCTCGGGATATACAGATACAACAGAATAACATGGCTGTAGTGAAAATGCCTCAAAAAGAGCATGATAAAGATAAGTATGCTCTTTCCAGAAGAGCTTGAAGTAACTATGTATATCTGATCGACTTTGCTTACTTTGCGGTCTGGCCCTCCGTGATTCTGAACCATTTTGGTGTAGCTTATCTATTCTTAAACCGTAAAGTAACACTACAAGTTAACCTTATCAGAAGACTAAAGCATCGTACTATGGGGGGAGGGTCGTCTTCCCATTTAATTATCGCTTAGAATTCGGAATAAGCAGCCAAGCTTTTATCGTTGTCTCTCGACTTATCATGTTCATTATTAGTACGGCCTAATACGGCCTTGGTTATATTAGCACGATATTCTTCCAATATCCTTTGACGATCTTGCTAGACTTGGGAAGATTTTGGGGTTCTATTCTTCTGATAAGAAAAAAAAATAGAATAATTAGGCCAACATGAACCCCAGCCGTTCTATCCAATCCAACCGCCAAGCTTTGAAGAAGACCTAGTATTTTTAATTATTCCGTCTATTTCCTCTCTCTTTTTTTTTGTATTTTTGCTTTGCTTTTTCCCTCTCTTTTTTTTCTGTAATATCTACTCCGCCTATTTTTTTTTCTCTTATCTTACTCCATTTCGTCGCGTGCCCACCTTTTCAGCCCGTCGCAAAAAAAAAATACAATACAAATATCAGGAAGAAAAATACCACATACAGACAAACGAAAGAAGATACCAACTTCGGACCTGAATATCACCACAATAAATACATACGTATCTTATCAATTCTTCCCCCCCCCCTCTCGTTGACCTTGAAGCACATAGAAGAGGATATCCCCTTGCAGGAAAGAAGAGAAAGCTATCTCTGCTTCTTTGTTCTTCTATCTCTTCTTCTGCCTTCAAGGAAACACCCCCGCGCCCTATATCAGGACATGCAATAAATCCGCCATATTCACAACTTCTTCCTCGTCTTTCTACTTTTTTCTTTCATCATATGTTATCGGCTCAGCCCGCCATATACAATGTCTGACGCTGCCTCTACTTACTCAGCAGAGTATCCCGACTGCTCGCTCACTAAATCGAGCCCTTTAGTCTCTCGCATCCCGTCGTCCACATCGACGGCTAGCAGCGCCCTTACACTAAAAGCCGAGTCCGTCGCATCATCAACAGCCTCTACGGCCATCGGATCCGATGTAGACGAGAAGCAAGAGGTTTCCTTATTATCTACATCTCTCCCTTCTCCCTCTTCTTCTACGGCGGCTACTACTGCTGATGTCTCGCGCAGTCGACGCTTTAAGAACTCTCTTAAGAAGACCGTCTCTGCTATGGGCTCTCCGCCAACATCGGAATATGACGTCGAACATGGCCGCCTGAGTAAGCGACTTGGTGTGTCGCCAATGGGCTGCGCGATTCAGAGCCACGTTTGAAGTTCCGTGTTGGCGACGGATCAAACCTCTCTTTTTTTCTTCTCTATCACTTCTCCGTGGTTTTATTGTACGGTCTTTCTGGCCATAGCACACGAACGCCGTGAATCATGTCACGAAACGCTCTGACGCGGGCCGCTCAAACCACTCGTTCGTGACGCCTTCCTACAAACTTGCTATCCTTTTTTTCGTCCTCTGCTAGAACAAAAGATCTGAGAAAATGATTGTACCATGTTGCGGTATTAACTTCAAGTTATCTTGTTCGATATGTATGAAGGTTCGTGTGTTTTTCTCGTTGATATTCTTACCATTTTTCCTCCACACCATGCCTTCCCCCCCCCCCCCCCCTTTAACCACTTGTTCTTTTTGCTCTATATTTCTTGGCGTTTCTGCTTTATTCTTTTCTATCTCTTTATCTGGATTACGGCACAACGGGCACCTACTACTATGTTTATATGTTAAACAGCCCAATTCTCTTTGATGTCTAGTATATATTCTTGTCTTATTACCCCTCTGTTCTGTTCTCTTTGCCATATTAGTACTGATGTTTTCCTCCCACATAATAAATTTCTACGCAATTTCGATGTTGAAATTCTACCACTGAATTAGTAGCGTAATAGCTTAGTATTCACCGATTAGATACCCTATGATACAACACATTTATTTATTTATCATTTCACGTCTTTATGTTACGTTGGAATACAAGTATAAATATGCCAGATGTTATTTAGAAAAATCATTATGAATAAGAAAAATATTGAAAGTAAAAACAAAATAAAAAGCTAGTAGCTTGTTAAACCAAGCCTTGCCTCCAGGGCTTTTGTGTACGTAAATAGTCGTAACCGTCGTAAAGAACATCATAAAAGAAAAAAGAAAAAAACGAAAAGCAAAGTCGTTCACATCATGTAAAACATCAAAGATGAAGTGGAGTAGAGAAGACAAGAAAGGAAGAAGAAGAGAGAGATAGCAACAGAGAACTGTTACTATCCACTCTCACCTACGCCTTTACGAAGAGAAAGACGAGTCAGTATCGGTCGAGTTGATCGGCATAGGCATGAACAGTTCACAGAACCGGGTCTGGCCTTCGGTCGTGCAGAAACTAATCTCAAAGCCACCGCCGAATCTACGCCGCTGTAGCTCTTCATGGTACACATTCGAAAAGATATGGAGCTGTAGGTCTCTAAGACAGACCCGATGCTTGCTATGACGCTCCAGCCAGTTTGGCGATCTGCAACAATAGGTGACTAAACCACGGGGAAAGTAATTAATGGTCAGCTTCTTAGACCAGATTCTTAGATAAATGTAGTGAAATATAGGGGCGGCTTCGAGGGATAAAGAGGCATTGTCATGTCTAGGGTATCTTACTAAAGGCGGTCCAGATTGTTCGCTTCATCTGGTCACCGTCGAAAATGGCACAACATAGACGCCGAGAACCAGTTGCTTCCTCTTCTAGGACAAGCAGCGAGCGTTTCTTTCCATCTTCCATGATAGTGCTGAATCTATGTTAGTACATCGATATGTATATATATATATATAGGGGAAGAACGCCTTACCTCTGGTACACCTCAGTTTCGCCGGCGATTTCAAACTCCTCGTTGCCCATTGGTATCTCTGGACAGGTCATGCACTTGAGAACCTGGAACGTCGTCCAAAATAGGACCATTTCTAGGGTCTACTGTTAGCCTTATTTCCTAGATTTATGACTTGGCCACGTTGTCTTCTTTACCTTCCCAATCCTGGAATGCTAGAGACATCCAATGTTTTTTTGAGTTCCGGCGACCTGGTCTTTCTTTCCCTCTGAAGTATAGCATGTTTGTTGGTTTTATGCGTGCTCTATGGTCCATCTTCATACCCTGGCGATACAATATGACATCTTGGGCCTCGCGGTAGCCAGTAGTATATCCATTGTCAACCGTAGAGTTATAGAACGCTACAATCGGTCTATTTTCGGCCTGTGGGTTCACATAGATGTGCAAGGTCAAACTAGCAGATCCATTCTTGAACATTCTACGGACAGAGGTATGTTAGCTATTGCTAAAGAAACAAGATAGCTCATGCTACTCATACGACACACCTTTGATACAAGATCACAGACCCTGTAGAATATGGCGGAGTATATTCCGGTGGGCCTTCGAAGTCATAGACGCTCGATCTATAATAACTAGTTAGCACACTGGCAGATGATACACTGGAGCCCATTCGGTATATTACATGTCGGGCCCAGACAACGGTGTTATGGTTGGAGGGGGCATATTGAAAAGCCTCACAGCCCAATGTCTAGACTAAGGCACATGTCAGTGTATGATAAAGATAGAAGAGCATTATAGATCAAACTAGCTTACCAAATCTTGTCGGCCTCGGGATACATCCCGGCGGGGATTGGACGTTGATGCAGCGGGAGCAGCTATTGTCACAAACAGATTGTTAGCCCGTAACCTATAATGACCAATATATTGTCATGTCCAACTTACGGAGTCCTTGACTACGGCGGATATTGAGGATCGTAGTCTCCAGTTCCTTGAATGTGCTGGGGTTTATAGATTCCAGGTTACGGATGGCACGAATAAACTCCGAAAATTGTTTAAATCGGTTAGGCAGATGTGCCGGATCTCTATCGTCGACTAGCAAGTCATAGTACATACGTCGCCAACGTAATTCCTTAGGGAAGCGTATATCATTGCAATAGGTGGATATATCCTTCAACGCCGTTGTCAGGCACGGCTCTAGCATGTCGAGAGACGATACCACCAGTCTCTTGCCTTCATAGCCGTAGCCATTGCAACATGATAGCAGCTGGTCGACGCCGTCTTTTACAATCATGATCTGCTGGAGCAAGCCACTTATGAGGGCGATGCCCAATACAGGAAATTTCTCAATGGCATTGATATCATACTCTAGTCTCTGGAGGGTGGTATAGGCGTCCTTACAGTGTGCAGACGCTATGTGGCAGCGCCTAACAACGTCATCACTGAAAGTGTGGCTGTAGGTGGTCTGGATGCCTGCCATGGCCGACTAATAAACCAGGAGCCAATATCGTGGTGGATAGGATATGAACAAGGGTCCGGGCAAGATGCGAAGGAATGCTAAGTTTGAATGGTGCTAAGTGTGAAAACAAACACCCTAGGTTATGATAGGCAACTTATCTAGATATAGAGGCTCGCCTTGTACAAGATAAAGTAGATATTCTTCTTCTCTTTCCAAAACCCTAGCCTTCCCATTGAAGGCCGCAAATTCAGGCCAGTTCTGCAGGCACTTAAGGCGCGGTAATGGAGGAAGAAAAAAAGAAAAAAAGAAAAGCAGAAAATCACACAAGGAGGGGCACGGCCTGGGGATCAAATAGTAGCAACGGCCAAGTCCAGACGGTGGAAATGGAGGAGAGCCAGCTTGCATATAAGGTGCGGGTTATGCAGGTTGGAGGTGACTGCATATAAAATTTACAAGGACACGCTGCAGGTCTCGACTAGCCGAAAAAAAAAGCTCAATAGTGAATGGCCAGCAGTGATGAGAGATGAGATAGACAGACAGAAAAGAAGAATAGGAGATGTTGAGAAGGTGGGATAGAGATATAATTATATGTATAGTGATGTTACTATGAATGGGAATATAAGTGTGGCTAGCAACATCGTCTGCCTAGACTTAGAGGAGCAAGCTACTATCCCAGTGGGTTAGATATATCAACATTGCCAAAGAAAAGATGCGGGTAAGTACTTCAAGTCGGGGATGTCGACAATATCGGGCTTGCCGCTTATCCACAGATGATAGCAAAGACATGATGAGCTTCATATATGTGCGAACTCTAGGATACACACCATAGGCTACACACAGGATATTCGCATAAATGAATTCTTTTTGGGCATATTCTGCTATGCCATTTCCTATCTACTCTTCGGTCAGCTATTCGGTCCATCAATATTAGATATGAATATTAAAAAGGCTGGTTTTGAAAAAGGCCGATAAATGATAGCACGAGGTTCTAGATCAGTGCAAGAGCAAAAAGATAAACACTCTATACTGCAGTTACTCCTACATATTCTGATGGTTCAAGCGGCATCATCGATGGTTGACAACAAAGATATGTGGACAGTATAGTAAGAAGTCTCTTAGATGTCAGGTGATCTGGCCGGGTTGGAGCAAGTAAAAAAAAAAACATATCATGTTAGCCACGTCAATCTCACACACACTACTTACTACATTGTTATATCTGCATATCCATTGTATGCTCGTTTGTCAGATTACTTCCATCGTCCTCTTGTCCTATGCAGTCGGCTGCCCCACGTTCAGCTAAAAAGTAGTCCTGTTTTGTTTTTGTGTTCTATCATGCGATATATGTTCCTTCAAGCGCTAGACGCGGCCTATCAATGAAGTATGAGGATGCAAAATCGTTGTTTGGCGATATCTCGCTTGCGATCCTAATCGTCTTGTGCCGAATCCGCCTTCCATATCACCATTATCCCCAGGGCTGTTGGTGATCAATGATTGATATACATGTATCGAAGTCATAGAAGCTTACAGCCCTCTATTTTTTATACACTCGTTAGTATATTATTCATATCAGACTCCAGAGCATGAATGGAGTTTTCTGCATTATTAATTCAAAGTCTGTAGGAAGATAAGTCTTGTCCTGTTTGGTTCTCCAAAGACCTCGCTATGTTGCAGCCCAAGGATACCCAACGGCATATAATGTCAGCACGAAACATCAACACGGCAATTCCAGAGCCTGGATGCATCAATCGAGTAATGGGGAAGAGGAGGAGAAACAAGGCGAGTATTCGTAGCCCACAAACCGTCACCAGCAATCATCTAGTCCCGAAAGGAAAGCAAATGATCCTAACAGACCTTTTATCGACCAAGAAATAAATTGCGTATTTTGTAGACGACAACTATACACACGTAATCGGGCTTCGTCGTATAAGTCTCTTTGATAGCTAGTTTTCTAGATCCATCGTTCGCATGTCGGGAGGAGCCATCACAGGCCAGGGTTGAGCATGATACCAGTCTATGCACATGGCACAAAATCGTGTACCACACAGAGAAAACGGTTTCAACATCGAAGACGGCAAAGTAGTCGGAATTGTTTGTCAACTCAGACATTGCCTAGATGCCGAAAGCTCAGTTTCGCTATTGAGACCATTGAGAGCATGTCAAGGCTGCAAATAAATATACAGTTTCTTCCATGTTGGTCCTCTCATTGGAAACATGCCCATATCTAGCCTCGTATTGACTGATACCACAAGTGGTGTGCAAAATCAGCAGAGAAACTGCTATTTCGTTTTCCCTATCGTCTTCAGTCTATTTTCTCCTCATCCTCTCGGTATCGTTACGACGTTGCTTTGCAATACATGCAGCCGGTCTGCCATCGTGCATATATTGGTTAGGTTGTATGGCGATTACATCGCCAATACATATATACCACCCTACGTACATGTACATAGAGGAATAAATGCATCTCCAGACGGCACGTACAATGAAAAAAAAAAAAAAAGAGTGATATAGAAGAATTAGTCCCGGGTCAAGCAGATCGACGGTAGCTGGATTGCTCATGTGTTCCTAACACTAGCTAACAGTGGCCACAATAACACCCATCGTACTACCATGGATCTTTTTTCAGAATGTAAGAAAAAGTTTTGACTGACGAGATGATCAACTGATATGATAGAAAGCTAAGAGGTGGGGTGAAAAAGAGGAGAGGGATACAGAGGAAATTCGAGAGATAGCTGCTGATAGTGGCATTGCATGCATTCTCTTGCATAGTATAATATGCATGCGATCAATCCGTCTGTCGGATGTACATAACTGTATAACTCAGATGAACAAGCAGAATATGATGAGAGAGGTGGTCAATATACCAAGCACTTCTGAAGAACAACTATCAGGCAATAGACCAGATATCAAGAATAAAAGTAGGATATCGTGTTGATTTTGCTATGCCTCGATCTCCGCGCCTCAGGCAAACACATCGTCAGCCAAGATATCGCGATGCCGACATATGGTTGTGACATAAACAAGCACCATAGCTCATATTGGTTCTCTCCATCATATAATAATACAAACTGTTCGGTCTATGTTATCAAGTTTATATTCGACTTCCACGTAATATACCATTGTCTATGACATAGGAAGTCTAAGCCTAGTAGTCCAAGTTAGCTTCATGTGTTATGTACGCAGCACCTGACCAAAGCAGATTATTTCAGAAGATATGGCCATATCCTGTGTACTTATCAGTATATCCACACAAATATAATCCAGATGCCCACAATGACTCTTGGTTTATTTGAAGCCAGAAAACACATAGCAACCAAGGGTTCCCATATCTTAGCTTAGATACTAAGTGAGACCAACCAATATCTTGATCACTTTGTATGCATGGGCGAACAAACTATCGCATATATTTGCTCGATATCCGTATTCAGATAAACGACATAGAGAAAGTCAATGACAGACGTTAGACGATGCCCATTGGAGGTTACCTGTGCTACCAATGTTAATAAAAGTTTTAGATAGTGTAGAGAAATCCAGGTCACTTACATAAAATTAGGTTGAATTATGTATTCTATATTCAGTTCGACTCATGTTACCTCTTTCAACTATCATTGTGCATGGATGGGAAACACAAGGTCATAAAAGGGAGTATTCTTGCAAGCATGTTGATGTTTGTCGAACATCAACGTCATTGATAACGTTGATAGCATACCCCATTTTTGGTAATTCTGATTGATAGATCGTGAGAAATTTATAGATTAAATTTATATCACAAGACGTGAACTAACTTGTGATTGGAATGTTAGCGAGTCAAACAATAGGCACTATTATTCAACTTCTTTAGAAGAAAAATAAAGAGGTCAAGAGGGACAAGGGGGACAAGATGCTAGACACGCCAGATATATAATAAGGATAATCAAAGTAAGTACCTTGCAACATTGCCAGCCTCAATTAAGTAATATAGGTTTGAGACATTACAACTTCAATTCTAACTTCTACAAATAGTAATATATTCTAGGCAGCAGTGGCAGTATCTACTTATTACTTATTCCAAGTAAGCCAGCTAACATCCATCTTACCTTACTGCTACTCATCCTGTCATGTGACAGTCTGTTTGTATGTTATGAGAACCCACTCCAAGTTTAAACCTCACTAAGGTAAGATATATGACATGAACACCATGATTTGATAATAATGACAAGGTTGGTTTAGTTAATATAATTTGTTTTTTTGTTTGATTGATCGTTCATGAACAATACTGTCAATCACACTATAAATATACACCCAGTTAATCTATCATCATCCTTGCCTATACGTTAATAGAGTTCACCACCCAGCTGGTGATTGTCCCGTAGTTTGGTAGACATGTCATGCGAATGGCCAAACATAATAAAAAGCTATCAGTTCGTCCAAACACATCCTTATAACTACAAGCCTCCCCTTCTAACAAAAGTATAAAAGATATGAGCACGGAGCGATGGCAAAAACGGCAAGAGAAGATGAAAAGAAATAGGACATAAAAATGCGGAAATGACAATCCAATCCCAGTGAGTGTCGATATATCCTCGACGTTAAAAGCCACCGCCCAAAAATTTCATACCGAGTAACAAAAAATAGACAAAAACGTACAGACGCAAAGCGATCATAGAAAACCGGGAGAGAAAAATAAAAACGCAAGAGATAAAATCAAAAGGCCCCAAACAGCAAAACCTGACGAAGAAAAGCCCGGCACGAATCCCTAGTTACCGTGCCTCCAATGCCCGAACAACACCATGCGGCCAAAAGTACAAACGGAGGGTATCGCCGTCTCAAGAGGTTCTAATTACTTTAGACGATATTAAAGAGAAAAGATAAGAGAAAGACAAGACGAACACCAATTAATTGGATTCTTCATCAGCCGCCTGTAAAATATTGTTAGTACGGTCGATGCAAGAAAGAATGCTTTTGGTGAGTATTACTTACGTTGTAGGCCTGCTTCTCGTCCTCGTAACGCTTCTTATCAGTAGCAGCCTTGGCTTCGTAGGGAGTACGCTGCTTCTCGTTAAGAGCCTTCCAGCGCTCACCTAGAAGCTTACCGACCTGACCGAAGGAGATACCGGGGTTCTCCTCGCGGACATTGTCGCGCTGCTCGTTGGCGAAGAACATGTAGGCAGACAGACCGCGCTTAGGAGCGTTGGGGTCCTTCTTTCTGCGAGTCTTCTCGACCTTGGTACCGCGCTTGGAAGTAGCAGCCTTGGGCATTTTGAATGATTTTATGTGTGGGGTTTCTGGAAGATGATGTTAGTTATTGTTGATGGCGAATTGAGTTATGTAATTTTGTAGAAGAAACTGTCTAGCTGTCGACTAACACGGCGGATTTGCCCAGGCGAAAATCGTGTAAGTGGATGTACCACTGTAAACAAGACCCTAGCTCGGATGGACAACATAGCACATGATAGCCAACTATGAAGACGATGAAGCATGACAGCAAACCAGACTACTGGTACTGGTCGCAAGCATGGTTTGACGGTATGGAAAGAATCGCATGCGTCGTACCTAGGGGAAGTTAAAGTTCGCAAAAAGATGAAGTGTGGTGGGAAAAGAATGTAGAGCTACAATCAAGAGCGTCCGAGGCGGTCCTTATGTAGCTTGTGGGCTGGAGAATTTTGGGGAAGATAAACAAAATGAACAGCTAATGGGCCAGGTGCAATAAAGAGATTATTTTGCACAGCTCAAGAACTGTTGTTTTTCGCTTCAAACTATCGTTGGGGGAAAAATGCTACTATGCATTGGTTGCTACAAAATCGAGTTGGCCTCGAGTTTTGCGTACAAAGCGTTGCTAGTAGATTTCGCGATGAAGGGTCGTCGGTAGCTGGTGGGCGGCGAGCAAAAAAAAAGCATCATTGGATTTGCGATAGACAGTATAGCCAGCCAAATGAAGGTCTTTGCTAGGCGCGCAACAGCAGAAAAAGTGACTTGTGTTTTGGTGTGTGATTGCAGCAAAATGGAGGTACTCACTGAAGAAGAAAAAAGTTGGGTGATGGAAGATTGGTGTGTGAGTTTGTATGGGAAAATTGTATGAGTGAAGAAGAGAGGGAAAAATTGTATGGGGGAGGGCCAAGGAGGCCTTTTTACTATGGGCGACTGATTAAGTGGGCTAGCCTGAAATGTTGTTTGTCGCGTTGGTTACTACGGGTGGGCGTGGTAGTTTCCTGTACTTCGAACGGTGCCGGTGTTTTTCTGTGCACTGTACGTGTATCTGCTCGCCCACGCTTACCTTCCCCGACTAAAGTCTGTGCTTAGCCCTTCTCTCAGTCTACTTGTACATGCACTTGCATTTCTTGCTGCTGCGCTAGCTGGCACCGTACCAAGAAGCGGCTTGTTATTGTTTTTTTTGCCTATTATTTGCTGTGTCCTTTTCTTCTTCTCTCCCACAGGCGGCACTGTGTGGCACTGTATGGCCAGCGTTAATTGTACCACGCCTCTTATTGCGCACGCCTATGGCTGGGCTACTTACCAGGGCCCCAAGGTGCAGGCAGAATCGCGCGGTTCTGCAGTGAGAATGAGCGAGAGAATCAGGAAATAAGTGTGAGTCTCAGGAAAGGGGGACGAAAGACCCCCTTCCACTCCAACTCTCGCTAGTAAACTCGCAGACCACACACCAAGCAGGCCCATCCGCCTCTGCCCCCTCTCCATCATCCTATCCCATCCCATAGTATAGCACTAAGTCTTCATAGTAGGGGCTGGGCACATATCATGCGTATTATTAGTATATATTTGTATGTATGTACATAGATAGATACTTACGGTGCGGCGACGGCTGCAGTACGAGCATAATGTCTCGTTTTGTCTAGTCTTTTTCGGTTGCTCTCCTTATCTACTCTACTGCATGTCGCAATAAGACTTGTTAGTTCTTCTTCTTCTTATCAAGTATACGGTGCGTAGCGTGCATCTTCAATAATATGCAATACTTAGTAAATTACACATACAAAATACTATGTACTAGTATACACTATCTCTTTCATTGATTTGCCATTCTATATTCCTTTTTATTATCTTTTTTTCTAAATAATTTTGTATACATTTTCCACTGTTTATTTACATGCCTTTTCTACCACATGTACCTACAAAATTTACGCGTGCCTTCCCTAGAGTTACCCTTTGTCCATAATATGATACAATAATGGTAGGTGGCTCCATAGGCTGTCGTTTTGGGGGATCAAAAGAGAATGAGAAAAAAACAAAGCCAAAGAGCTTAATATGGGAGGTTTTACTGTTTACTGTTTGTTAGTGTTACGAAATAGTCGTAATATGCGTTTCATTTGGTACAGTACAAGGTACATGGCCCATGCACTCAACTGTGCCGAGCGTATAGTCTTTTTCTAGGGCGTGTGTTCACACTGTATTTTTTGGGCATGTAGAGAATAATCGTCGCTATGTCCTGCTGACACTGGCCGGCTAGTTATAATTTTTGTATTTGGTGTTCCTTTACTACATATATCTATCTATATGTATGCTATATGTCTATGGGTTTACTTGTACTTGTACTTGTAACTTGCAACCTGTATACAACTAGCCACTGTGGTTGGGCCAGAAGGCCCTGCCTGTTAAAGCAAGAGCTGCAATAGGCAGGTACCCAATTTCAGCTCAGACAACAGCTCCCAAGTAATTCGTAATTGAACATCTTCATAGCTCTATAGCTCCATAAGATTAATGAATAATAAAAAAAATTCGTAATTGCAAAAAGTCAGCTTTACTAGTGCTTTGGGTATGCTTAGGTTTTGAGGCAAGCAACTTCCATAGTTAGTTTCGTCTTCTGTATCGTGATTGGCGTGTAATCCAGCATGCCTTTCACCCTCCCCTCTTACTCTACTCTCTTCTCATTATCCAATGACCGCCCGCCCTTATCTTATACGTACAGTTTACGCATTACCGAGATCGACAATTGTACACGCCTCTGTTTCATTTCATTTCCTGATATCAGCACAGAAATAGCCATCTGTCTTTGCTATCGGTCCGGATCATCATTGCTGCCGTTACTAGCATTGAATACAAATATCCCATGAAATTGCCACTGTCTCTATGGCATCCAGGCCGCTAGTTAAAGCCACGATATTTCAGAGTCCCACTATAGAATTTGAGCATGTAAGTCAGTAAGTCAATGCTTCTCAGCTGTCAACCTGGTAAACATGTGCGTATAACCCACTACAAGTTAGCCATCGTAGTAATTATCGTCCTAGCCCCGATAATTGAACGCACCAATAATCCTCGTATCAAATTTCCAGACCTCTATAATATGTACATGTATAGAATAGGCATAGAACCTTCAGTATAGAAGCTGCATGCCCTAGCAACCGGAGAAAAGAAAAGCCGCCCTTTCATTCAGTCCTTCCTACGCCTGGCTCTTGCTCTATCTATCGCTTCATATTGCCTGCCCCCATCGTTGATTTACTATAAAAAAAAAATTAAATAAATAAATAAAAAAACGAAATGAAGTGCCGGTGCATACCAAGGCAACGGCAATCATCATAATTACAGCCAAAGACATGCACACACACATTTTATCCGCTACCAACCCAGGCCTAGGTACTAATTCGTTCAACTAATTTATGCTTGAGCCTTTACTTAGGCCTAGGAAACCAGATAGCGGTCTAGCTTCTCAGTATTGTCAGCTGTAACACCACCCAGTATGTATTTCGGGTTACAGTACAGAGAAAATGAAGCAGCGCAATGATATGCGTAATATGTAGTACCGCCATAATTATAAGCAGAAAGAGAAAGGAAACATCTTTCCCCCTTGTGTCTTCTTTCTTCGTTCCCTCTCTCAACTGTCTCTATCTCCCGCTCTTATTCCATTGCACCCTTGCTGTTCTAAATCCCTTGTGATCTGGTGCATTTTGGATACTGGTCTGGCCGTAGTGGGCTAGTCTAAGTTCCATTATCAAAACTCATATTCCCTGAATAATGAAGCGTGACTTGAGCATGACGAGTATAGGAGGGCTTGCAATGCATAAGCACTGTTCTGTGACATTACATGCAGCACATACTCATGCTATAGCCATACATCTACAATGTACGTTCCCCTTGGCTTTACTGTACTTACATACCATACCTGGCTCTAATCACCCACCCTACGTTTCTCTTTCTCTGTTGCTCGTATCATTCCAAGCCAGTCTTGGTACAACAGCTTTTTTCAGTCCGTTGCCTGCCCTCTCGCAACAGTAGCGTCAAATCAGCAGCTTTACATATATGGCCGGTCGTCACACTATCCATATGTATGTATACATATATGTACTTGCTCTTCTATCCCAAGAGGCCGTCGGCGGTAACGCAGGCTTGTAGCAACACTGTGACGGCAAACAATGCATGTACTGGCTACTTACTAATTACATAGTGTGTACTAGTATTAGCTATGAACGAGCCCTTCCTTCGCTAGCAAACTAACTTTCCCACCTGTTACATAATTTGTAACTGCGAAATCTAAGGCATCAAGCGTTGCCGCCAAGATAGTACATAGTACGGCGGCTGCACTATTTCATGAGCAACAAGTTATATGAGCCATCATATACATAATCAGGCGGTGCAACTAAACTATTAGGTAGGAGCGAAAAGAGGAAGAAAATCACTTGTATCTACCTACCACAAAGAAAACCACGCATATGGGTACCTGTTCCAGAAGTAGCTCTCTTACATTCTCTTTGGTCTCCGCTCTACCAAATTGTCTCTGTAACTTGACCAAGATCAGCAAGACTTAATATTGCTATACATCTAGTTGACTCGGGAAATTGTGCTGAGGAATATTCAAGGGCATATATGGTCTCAGCTTTCTTTGTTGCTATGTTCTAGTAGTGGTAGTAGCATCACAATCTCTCCTCTCTTCTCATACATATTATATTACACCCCCTTCATACACATTAGCCAGCCATACAGCTTACAGTACGCCTGCACACGGTCTAAATTGTGAGGCAAGGGATATGGGAATAACAGAAAAGGCGATAGGATAGGAAGAGGCACAAATAGCCCACAACTAGTTTAGTGTGTATTAAAAAGGTGAGGCGGCAGTCGAAATTTTCTACAATGTATGAAAAAGCAGCAGTACATATTACATCCCACGTTAGAGATTACCGCTATTGCCTATCTTTTTGCTTGCTAATGCAATGTCGCCTTTTGTCGCATGTGGCGCACTTTTTCTTGCAATGGGATTGGATATAGCCTGGATTACGTGCTATGTAAAGTCTCCTATATCACAGATAAATACCATGTACCTATTATAATCTTGGTACACGCAAAATGTTTCCGAGACAGCAGTAGAAAAGGCAGCTTCGAGATATGTGTACATAGTACATTACATATACAGACATTATGGACATAGATACATATGTACATATATGTACACCCAATAGTCTATCTTTTTTGGGGTGTGTTTTATGATTAGGAGCAACCTAGGCGTGATATTGGATGTGTCTCTGTCATTTTTTTCCTGCATATGACTTAGTATTAGCAGGTACAGCCCAAATCGAGAAGAATCGGACCATAGAATATGTTTTCCTCCAAGTTGTTTTCTCGTTCATCCACTGCCTCCTTTGACTTTGGTCGTATCCTTTCGGTGTTTCTTTCTGTGTTCGCCTTCCGGCCTTGCTCTTCTATCCCTAGATACAAAAACTAGAGCGGATAATTATCGTAGTAGTGGGTTCTAGTTAGTGTGATAAGCACTATACTAGACGATATTCATTTATTTATTTCTCATTTTACGTCTTCATGTGGATCACGTGGATCGTTAGACGTCGAGTGACCCTAATGGCTCTCGGAAAACCCTGCTAATAGAGATCCGGAAAATTACAAAAGAAAAACAGGAAACACAGAAAACAAAAACGAGCAATGCAAAAGATCAAAGATATTAGATGAGGAGGTCGGAGGGGGTAGGAACAGCTTAACCTAGCTAAGCTCCCCCCCCCTATACTAAACGATAATCCTGTATTGTTGACAGCTAGCTAGACTACGAACCCTTATGAATTACACTTGCTATTCACAGGGAGGATTAAAACATGCAAATATTAGTACTTGTAGATGATTTCTATTATTGGTGAGTACACTTATATTATTTTGATTAATTAGATATGAGGAGTTGCTTACAGATACATGTATCTCCATATGTTGGTTGGGTCATGTGTACATGCATATGTACATATGTACTCATATCACAGTGATCTTCTCGATCCAGTTACACCCTGTTTTATAGCGCTTTGCATCACTTATAAGTCCCAGTAGAAAATAGCGCCATAATGTAATATACAGCGGCCGAAAATATTCAAAATGTACTAACAAAGCCTTAATGATACAGCCCACAGACACTGTTGGAAAAGCAGTAGGGGACAAAAAGGTAACAGCCCAGATAAGTATGTATGGAAAGCTGTTGCACCTTCGGTTTCTAGTTTGCCATGTATCGAGCCGCAAAATTTATACTGTGTGTACTTGCTATTTTTTCTGGCGCACTTTTGCTATGTTTTCTCATCCTGCTGCTGTCTTTTGTCCATTCCCGGCGTTCCTTCCCCAAGTCCGTTTCAAGCACTGTTAAGTACTTCGGTTATACATATGTAGTATGTACATACAAATTTTTAAGCGGTGCGTGCGTCTCCATATTTCTTTTGGGTTGGTTTTTTTTCTCCCTATACTGTGAACTCTGAGTGGTCACAAAGGGCTCTTTCCTGTTTCTACCTACTTTTTTTTTTTTTTATAGCTTCCTGCCAAGGCCGCCCTTGCTAAGAACTACAAAAATAGCCAGGCCAGGCCCCAATTTTCTACTTCCCTTTTCGTACCTTTTTTGTCACGCTGCTGGGTGATTGTGCCCGCAAAGCTACACCCTTGAGTCCCTCTTATCCCCCAGAGCTCCCTCACACCTGTGCTCGCCTTCTCTCCCTTTATCTCTGCGTAGCCAAATGAGCCAAATGGCAGTTGGTTTTCTATGGGAGCTCATTGCCTATTTCGGATAACTTCATCGTGATGTTGGTAATTGTATAGCAATTGTAGTCATATCCAGACGGGTCACTTTGTCCCGATTTAATGTTATTGATTTCTCTATGTACTATATTCCAGTCGTAAACTACCATGCTGTAAGTGTCTTGTATGTCTCTATATCATCTGGACAGTTACATGGTTCTACATCATCAATATAGCTGAGGGTTGTTAATATAACCCTAACGCTTTGAGTATCATGATACTGTTTATTGATTATGTCTAGGAAATGAAGTCTGACGAGTATCACATTTCATAAAAGAAAAAAAAGAGGCCCAGTACAATTGAAGTGTTTCCTCTTTCTAATCATTAGAACAAAACACACTAACATATACTTACATATCCTCCTCAGGATCGAGTACGATAGCTGTCAATACCGGATCTCTTGACCAGTCAATACCACTTCCAGCCACTACTGCACTTGCGGTTCCCTTCATAATCATCCATTTGTACCGGCTTGTCTTGATGTCCTCTTGTAATTTCTCTAGTTCGTCGCTGACCCCCATATCTTCAAGTGGTTCTTCCTTTTGCCTCTTGGATTCTTCTGCCAGCTCGAGTAACTCAGCTGCTAGAGATATATTATCACGGGACAACTTGAGAGCTTCGCCCTGAACGGATATTATCTCATCCAGAACTGTGCGTAGCTCACTAGACTGCCGTGAAATATCGAGAGACACAGCATCACGGTCTATTAAATGAGGAGAGATATCTCTGTTGTAGGATCATTAGTGACATGTGAATGTAATGAAGATCATGTCTGGCCTGCTCACTTTGATATAGGAGAAGCGTATGTCCCTTTGTGAACGGCTTGTAATATAGGATACATAGCCATAGTACTGTCGGTAACATCCTTTTGGAAAGTATACTGTGATCTTGACTTGAGAAGTGCATCTTGTGCCTTTTTAAGGTCCTCGCTGGAGAACGATGCTTGGGCTATTCAAATGGTCAACATTATGTATATTAGAGTAATCTGCTACATCTATCTTACTAGAGGGAATATGAGATATCTGTGCCTTAATTATGGCAGTCTCTAGACGTAGCCTTTCCAATTGATCGTAGAGTGACAAAGCTTTATCCTCATCAGGAGATAGCTGGAGTGGCTCATCTAGAGGGACGATATACATATCTACTGGTTGTTGTCGGTGGTCCATGGTCAATTAGGAATGAAGCCGCGTGATCCAGCGTCACGAGTAAAGAGCAAGAAACTAATATGGGTATTATATTCACGAGATACAACGTAGAGCGTTAGAGTTACACCTGACACGGGGATGCGAGGTTTGAAGGTATGTCGTTGGCGATGTGCCTTCTCAACGTGGGCACGCGCCCATGCGCCACACCTGTCGAATGTGGCACCTGTGACGCCACATCAGGCATGACGTGACCGGACGATGACTTGAGTCACGGGGGTCAGGCACAAGCTTTCTTTGCGAATATTTGTGCTCTTATCGGAGTTATCAGTCTGCATTTGTCGCAAGCACAGAGTTGTACTTTTCGCAATCTCAAAAGGTAGCAGCCAGCTAGCAGCGCATTTATACGTATATAGTGTGCATATATGGTGTATATATGGAATATCTCAGTTTCCGCCCCGCAAACAGGTCATCAACTAACCAATCTATTTGGCATTAGATTGTTCCTGCTTGGTCTGGACTTGCTGCTTTCAGTCTGCCGTACAGCTTCCATTAATTTTTTCTGCAGGCGGCAGCCAAAGTAGGGAATCCTTACCCACGTCAACTCGACGACCCACGACCAGGACGACGTGACCTGGGGTGCTTTCTGTATCCTATTCTCTGCTGTTTGCGCCTATCTATCTATCTATCCTCTTCGACATCGTCGGTTCTGCAGCCTTTCTGCAAAGGCAAAGGCACCAAGTCAGAAACCAGACGCTAGAAGCTGGCAGCCAGGCCTTCTCCTGCGTTTGCTGCGCTCTAGATCATTCTTCACGCCAGTAAGAGGCTCATAGGATCCTGGGGCCGGCCAACAGGGCTTCTTGCTTTTCTTTTTTTGACTGAATCTATCTCCACCGCTTTTCTGGAAATCGACGAATTGTCTGCTCTGTAGGCCTCTTTTGACTCGACCACTCGCTCTGCCGCTCTGCATATGGTGGTGCAGATGCAGCCAGCTACATACAACTAACTATAAGAGACTATAAGAAAGAATTGAATTATTGGCTGAGCTGACCAGTCGCTGTGTACAAATATACCAATACAACTAGTTGTCGGCTGGATGTGCATAAAAGAAAGAACAAGTACCCAGCTCCGCAAGCACTCCCTTGTTTTTGTGCTCTCAATCTTCGCTTCCTTTTATTTTCTGGTTTATTATTAATTTTTTTTCCCGCCTGGTGTTGTTGCTGCCTTATCGCTGTCTTGCGCGCCTCTTTTTTCCCATCTTCATCTCCGGTCGAAATATCCACGCCTTGGGAGATGTCGCAGCAAAATGTCAGCCTTGGTGGTTTTTGTCGCTCATAGCGGGAGTAAGTTCACAGTAGAACCGACGCTGTTCTCTAGGTAAGTGAGGGGATCCATTGACTGCCATGTGAAATTGAAATCCCCGTGAAGCTTGCTTAATGCGCTGGCTGGCCGGACATCACACGATTGTGCTGCTTCTACTGCTACTTAACCTTAACTGCAGAGCCGCCCAGCCAGCCAGCCAAGCTAAGCTCGCTGAGAATTGCGCATGCATTCCTTAGCTCGAAAAGCGAAAAAAGAACAACCCTTAAAACTGACATCATACTATTGTGCGCTATCGTCAATAGCTTAGACGACTTCAAGAAATGGGCTTCGGACACCACTCATATACCACTGCCTAACATTCTTATCTTGACGCTTTCCGGACGCAGCGCTAAACCGCAAAACCTTTATACCGATACCGAGTTCTTCGTTTACGATAGCCGAGTATCATCACCCAAAACCCCAAATGTCTCCGCATACGTCACCCAAATACCGCTGCCTGCGCCTCTCGACATCCTCGACCCCCCGAACTCGATAGCCGACGCCCGATTCATAGCACCATGGAAGGAGCTATACCAGAAGAGACAGGAGTGGGCCATGAAGACCACTGCTAGCTGCGAGGATCTCAACATATTCTGCATCGAGCGCTTCCAGGAGATCGATGTCACGGTGCGCTGTATCGATGTCGCGCTTACGAATCTTGATATCTCGATCAAGCCGCTCAAAGCTCGGTATGACGACATCCACAAGTGGTCGCCAAGCGCACTCGAGGAAAACGACAAGCTCGCATCACAATGGAAACAGTACTTGGATCTAGCTAGATCAATACCTACATCTTCTCAGATGGTGGCGTTTATGACTAGCAAAACGCTGCCGCCAAATTCCTCCACCCACCTCGAAGATCTTCTAGAGCCCGAAATCGCTCGTCGCGCTGGAGCTTCTGCTGATGCGGCGCTTGAGAATATCAAGTCATGTATCTCCAGCCTTGATAACGAAGCCACTTTTTTGCTCGGGCGCTTCGCGCAGCTTTCCTCCGACTTTGAACAGGTGCTCAACCGCCCTATTCTTGGCCGTAGCAATGAGTCTTGCGCTGTTCTCGAAGACGTGCATTACATCGCAAAAAAGATCGATACCGACTTCCAGACGACTTCACAGTATTCAGGGAACCATAAAGAGATTTCTATGGCGTCGAAGATAGCTCACACGCACACGGGTAGACTTCTGCCCAACCTAGTGACGAGGGCAACCGAAATGTCCGAGCTAGCTCAGTTTGTCACCACTAATCGCAACGAGATCGCCATGGAATCTGCCGAGTTTCTACGCAGCATCACTGATGCTGTTGCTCCATTACAACGCCTCAAGGCCTCTATGAAACGCCTATCTCAAATCAGTGATGATCTGGCAACGTTCGACTATCTTCGACTGATCCAACAATTACCGTATATGTATGCCTCGTTTGTCGTCGAAGCTATTCGCCGACGCGAGTGGAAGGACAAAATGCGTAGTGATTCGACCAACCTGGCCAATACCATGGCCCTATTCCAAGAAGAAGAAACGAAACGACGACGAAAATGGGCCCGCATGGTCGGTAGCACGTACCGTATTGGCAAATCTGAGCCTCCTGCAATGGGCATGGAAGTCAACCTTTTAGGCGACCAGGAGGACTGGCCCGAGTTGACCCGAAACGACCTTGAAGAATTCATCAATCTCTTGACTAAGTTCAACGCAGAACAGGCCATCATTGAAGACATACAAAAGCTGTTGGCCGACCTATCCACGCCTACCCGTCACCAGGCCAAGCGAATCAAGGCCTTTAAGAATGGCAGCCTACATGACACCTCGATGGGCTTCTCTGGATTGCTCATCCGAGGCGATGAAGACTTGGTCCGTTCACTGCAAGAGGACAAGTCAAAGCTCGAGAGCAAAGTTATGACAGCCGACAGTCGTATCAAGCGTTTGGAGGACATCCTTCACCGACAAAACCAGGCACGCACCTTACCGTTCTCTAGTATAGACTTTTCCCTCAAGCCTGGGTCGTCTAGACCAGGGAGCAGACGTCGGTCAATAGCGGAGACCTTGGATCAAGCGACATCAGCACAGCTTGAACAGCTTCGGGTGGAGCTTGCTACTGAAAAAGAAAAATCCCAGCAATACGAAAACAATATCAAGGCCCTGAAACTGGAGATTGAGAATCTGAAGAAAAGCATGGACGATACCAACTCCATCAAGAAGGACCTGCTCCACAACCTCAATACCGTACGACGTGGCTTTGACGAAGAACGCAAGTCTCTGGTTGTTGAGGCTAAGCAAATTCGTGAGAAGCTGGAGGAGGCTGAAGATTTCATCGAGTCGTTCGGTATGTCTCGGGAAAACGAAAAGGCGACATATGACGAGCGCGTGCATGAACTGGAAGGAAATCTCGAAAAAGAACGCAAGGGGCGCCATGACGACCAACTCAAGTATGACGGGCAAGTCGAATACCTACGAACCGAAAGCAGACTACAGAGAGAAACGATGGAAGCTTTACAGAAGAAGATCCAGTCCCTCCAAGAGGAAAACATTGCACTTTCCAAGAAGTCTGGCATGTCTCAGTCTACCATGGAGTCACAGAACCGCGTCCTACACGATCTATACCGTGAACTTGTCCCCGGAGGTGAAGTGCCTTCGGACCACTGTGACCTATCTGAGAATCTCATTTCAAAAGCATCGGAGCTTGTTGACAAGCTTAAGACTGTTGAGAACGATATCTCAGTTCTCGAGTCAGAGTTGGCTCAGACTCATGCTTCCAATAAAGAACTTCGCGCTTCCGTTGCGGAATCGGTCAAGAAGCTTACCGAAATGGAGACAATTTACTCCCAGCTCAGAGAGACCATTGCCGAGGAGAAAGCTAGATCCGAGGCTACTGAGGCTGAGCTTGACCAAGGTCGCAAACAGGTTAGCGAACTGCGGGCCAAGATTGCCGATGGAGAGACTGGATCGGACATTCTTCAAAAGAAGCTCGAAGACGATGAAAAGAAGGTGAGCTCACTGAAGGAGGATCTTGCTCGTAGACAGTCTCAAGTTGGCAGTCTCGAAGAAGAGCTTCGCTCCGTCAAGGAGAAACATGTCTCTTTACATCAGAAGTATACTGCTCTAGATAACGTGTTCCAAGTACGCACCGAGAAGGCCAAGGACCTCACCAAGCGTATCTACACCCAAAATGATCGCCTTGTGCGCCTCCTGGAAAGACTTGGTTTCATTGTAACTCGCGATGGCCCGACCATGACAGTCCAGCGTATCCCTCGCGCGGAGCGATCGACGGCCCAGCTTATCAACCTTTCCGAAAACTCCGAGAGCCCATCCATGGCGCGTCAAGGCTCAACATTGACCAGCAAGAGCGGACTAGAGGGCGAGGATCTAGAGCAAATCTACTGGATGAACAACGGGGACGCTCAGGCCGAAGCCGAGCGGTACACCACCTTCATCAACTCACTGGGTGGCTTTGACATGGAGACATTCACCGAGACTGTGTACCGCCGACTCAAGGACGTCGAGCACGTAGCTCGAAAGTTCCAGAGGGACTCTCGCATGCACCGCGACAAGGCGCACGCGATGCAAAAGGAAGCGCACGAAAAGATTGCTTTCAAGAACTTCAAGGAAGGCGATCTTGCCCTGTTCCTCCCTACCCGCAACCAGAGCGCGGGAGCCTGGGCAGCATTCAACGTTGGCTTCCCGCACTATTTTCTGCGCGAGCAAGATTCCCACCGACTACGAACCCGCGAATGGCTCGTTGCCCGCGTCTCACGCATCCAAGAGCGCGTTGTTGATCTGTCAAAGAGCCTGCAAAACACCAACGGCGATGGAGAATCTGTCAACGATGAGGAAAACGACAACCCGTTCCAGCTTTCTGACGGTCTTCGCTGGTACCTGATCGACGCCCACGAAGATAAGCCTGGAGCGCCCTCTACGCCCGGGATCGCCAAGTCGACGGTAGCCAGTGCTAAGGTTTCGGTTGTGGCGGACATGAACACCCACCCAGCGCTTTCGATTAAGGACAAGAGACGCTCGGCTATCCCCGCCGGCATCGAAGGCGTCAGCAAGACTCTGTCGCGCAGCCTAGAGAGCCGACGTAGCAGCAACAGCTCGCGCAAGGCACTGCCGTTCGTTGGCAGCAGTACTAGTGTTGCTCTACTAAAGGGCACGGCGTTGGCTAGCGAGACGAACTCGATTCGGGCATCGACGACACCGCCGGGCGTGTCTTCGCCGTTGGCTGTCACGGCACAGAGTGCGGATGACACAGATACGAACGATAACACTGGTAACGATCAAAGCGGCGGCAATGGTAACAACAACGGCAACTCAAGTCGAAACAGCAACAATACCACTACTACCGGTAACGATCAGGTGATCGATGACGACTCGTCTCGGCCGACTACGTCGAACGGAGACGGCACTGCCAACGGAAGCAAATCTTCCAGAGCTGCTGAGGTACGCGAAGCGATCGATTCTCTCATGGGCCCTTGAGCCAGAAAAGAAAGAAAACAAGAAAAGTTAGAAACTCATGGACCAATTCATTCACCTTTCACTTTTTCTGTCCTGGCTCTTTGGTTTCTTTGCTGCTTTTTGTTCAGTTGTCTATCATTATCCCCTGCTCTTTCTCTCTCTCTCTCTTTGTCTCTATAGATGTCATTTCCAGCTGATTCATTGGCGGCCCTTTTTTCTTTTCTTTTCTACTTTTTCATTCTTTTTCATGTGGAACCGCGTTACTGATTCTTGATTTCCTTTGCTTTTCGTTTTATTTAGCTTCCATCAAACCCTGTATCGCAACTCAGCCCTAAAAGCACTGCTGTAGAGCCTCTCTTGATGGCTCAATATGCTCTCTAAGCAGTGAAGAAGTCCCTTCTCTCCTCTAACCTCATCTATCCCCTATCGCACTTCTTATCTTTCTACTACCCATATACTTGCTCTCGAGTCTTCTTTTTTTCACTTCGTTATTTTACTTGATCTCTATTCTTTTTATTGTCGGCCTGCCATGCGCTTATCTTTTCCCTCTTTGTTTCTTTCACATGATAGACTTGTTCATCCTTTTCTGTTTTATTCAATATTTGTTTCTTGGTCTCAAAACATACCGGCCTTCCTACTTGTTTACCCTTTTGCTTATTGTTTCTACTTCTATATTGTCGTCAGGATTTATCGTTACATATTTTGTGCACTGGTTCAGTGGTCTGTTTAAGTGCAAAGCACCATCTTTTCTTTCTATAATCGTAGGTACGGAGTTTTGTGCACTTATATTTATCATATCTTATTTATCACATTATTTTTGTCTTGTATAAGTGGTTTGAGAATTTTTAAGGGTATTCGTTTGCTTTTCTTATGTCTTACTTTTGATCAGATTCGACCACACTCGTTTTTATTTTTACAATTTTATTTACTCGTATTTCATTTGTTATTGTATAGCTTGGGCATATGTTTTCTAGTCTCTTGATTTTAGATTTCATAATAGCAGGGGGAAAAAGAGCTATAGGAAAGAAAGAAAACGATATAATATAAACTTGACAATATTTTCTATAATAAATAGCATCTCGCTTCTCAACATGTGTATGAAGGAGGCAACCAACATATACTTCTGGATTAGTAGCTGTCAATACCATACCAAGAAACTATCTTACATGGAATTTAGACATTGTACACTTTGAGAATGGTAGTTAGTCATTCCAAGTTGCCCCCTGTTTCCTACTTGATGGTGCTTGATTTGATATTTTTGATTTCTCATCTATATTTATGGAATTATGTCCTGTCATCAAACAACTGAACATCGGCTTGTGTCGTCTTATGTGCCATCTGAGAAGCGGATGGTCGTCGGTAGCCTATCTAGAAAGACATGCAGTTGTCTATACGGTGATCTCCGACAGCACAAAGATGGAAGAATGTACATATGTATGTATAATTTGGCCACTAGGATGGGAGGAGGAGGTAGACATAGAGAAGAGCGGGGATATCTATAACAAGAACTCCCATTACCACGGAGTTGCTTAGATGCTTCTGTGATCTGCGCATGAATTCCATAGAGTGTGAACAAAAAAAAAGTAGCTCTATAGTTGAACTATTGAGAACAGACGAATCACGGACTTTCTTATTACCTGGGCTGGCCTTTGGGGCAATTTGGTATTACTAGGATAGGATGTGGTGGTAGTGAAAGCTTTTCCAATAAATTCTTTCGGTTAAGAGGTTGAAAAGCTTGGACGGGAATATGATTTATCGGTATGTGTACTAAGGAATGATGTTGGGTGTCGAGACCACAATCGAAAAAGTAGTGGGATAACAAATAAAGCTATGACTGAATAATATGCTCTTATAAATTTGGTCGGATAGTCCGCTTGCCTCCCCTCCTTGAGGACCACTTCTCTGTGGCACGTCCATGGTACACTTTCTATAGCCTCTCTTTTGTTTTTGGGTTTCTTATTAGCTTGTTCAGCCGAAGGCAAAAGCGGGGATGTGTATCTGTATCATGATCTTATTCTAAATATCTTTGGGAACTTGACGGCCAAAAAGAAACCGGGCTTAGTAAAGTATCATCGCATGGGGGAGTGGGGGAGGTATAAGCAGTCTATCGTATAGTACGTGGTTATGTACGGATGACTACGACATCTTGATAGTTTGTTTTTGGGAATAGTAGTATTACTAATTTACTTCGTTCATCTGCAGGTCCACAGTGCCACGCGGATCAAGGTTTCTAGAAGAGGTTTTGAGCCAATAAGATAGGACTGAGCCTAGTAGTTAGTATAGCTATATGTAATATGGAAAGATAGAGATTACGCGAGATGTCTTCTATTACGAGATATGCCAGAGATTGATTGTTAGAATAAAATCTTAGCTGACTTCGATGTTCATTTGGGTGCTCTAAAGAATACCTAAAGAACACGCCGAGGGTAAAAAGATAGCACGATGATCCATAGACAACTTTAGTAGAGACACTAGAACAACAAACTGCGGAATTTGGCAGTGGCTGAATATATATAGTATACAAATTAGCTAGATAGTCTGAGATGTCTAGTTGACACTAGCTTCAGCACGACGGGACTAAAATCAAGAAGAGAA
>RHLR01000149.1:0-34913 GCA_009806335.1 Davidsoniella australis
TGATAACTTTGGCCAACTTAGCGTCAAGGGACAAATGTTTGCAAAAAAAAAAGCGGCGTTTTTCTTTTTTTTTCTTCCTTTATACTTTGTTATTTCATATCTTCTACATTCTCATATACGGAACCAAACACACTCTTCTGTTTGCTTTTGTCTTTTTTTATTATCTATTTATTTATACCACATTCACTGCCTTGGGATATTGGCCCTAGTGCACATCATCATTACCAGCAGATATCATAGATTACTACTACTACTACTACTACATAGATATACATGTACTGCTAACACAAGCCATGCAAAAGCTACTACAAGCCATGCTATTTATGCGTGAGCCTTCTTCATTCGGTTCCATTTGTTACATGTTATGCATATCCCACCACTTTTACTTGAGTTCTCTAGATGCTGTAACTATCATCAGTTGAAGCAATGTGCGTGCTCAACTGATCTCTATTTTATTGTATTCCACTACTCATCTACAAATATATTTATAGACGTAGAGGCTATTCACAATGCGATATTCATTATTTCATATGTTGTTCAACGTTAAGACTCTAAACGGTGATAAGATATAGAATAAAATATCAACCGGGAGCGGAAGCATGTGAGAATAAAGCTCGGATATTGATGTTTAAGTAAGACTGCTGTAACCGTAAAATCTGCCCAATGCTTTTGATGCTCGACGAACTGTTTAGAACTAGGCAGAGGCATGTTGTTTGGTAGCCTCTTCCGCCAAGATATTAAACAGCGCGCGATCCGTTCTGAACTGATTCGCCGCATCTTGGTCCAGGGGATCATCCGGGTTCGGTTCCTTGAGCAGCAAAACGATAGCCTCCAAAACGCCAGAGATGCGCATATTCGGTTTCCACAAGTCCGTTTTTAGCATTTCGAGACATACGGCGCCGGTGCCGTCAGAGGCGACGTTGGGATGGTATATTTTGGTGCCGAACTTGACTGTCGGAGTCTTGAATGGGTAGTCGTTAGGGAGGGTTATGATGAGGGTGAAGATGCCGCCGGAATACGGTGTTGAGGGCGGGCCGGAGATGGATGCTTGCCAGCTGTGGATGTTGTATTCGGACATGGTCACGGTGATGCCTGGGAGAGGCTTTGAAGAGAGATCGGCGAACTCCTATAGAAGAGGGTTAGTAGGGCGTTAAGCTATGTGAAATATTGACATGAGGGGTCGGAGGTGAAATTGAACGTACCTTGTTGATGCGCTTAGTACTGCTAGCCATGATTGCGATTCAAGAGTTAAGATTTAGCCTGTAATGTAGAAATTGCAAGTTGAATTGGCGCCCCAGATGATGGAATAACCAAATAGGTGTTGATATTTTGATTGGTGTGGTGTAGGAAGATTTGTAGGCACAATTAAAAAGCGAGCTGATTTATTTGCCTAAAGATGGGATGGCCAAGACTGCGTGAAAAAAAAGGTTTGATTTTTTGGTTGCGGAGAATTCAACATAAAGAAAATGATCTTCTCAAAGAACAAAAAAAAAGGAAAGAGCATAACAGTTGATGGTAATAGGACTTCGGTAACTACTAAAAAAGTTCAAGAAAGAAGAGTCAATTGAATTATCAATAACTTAGTCGGATTTACAGAAAGCTTAGTAGGACTCAGTAATTAGTCAAGAGCTTATTTCTACATTAGTGGCTTTGGGTCAGATCTGCCTTGTATATATGTAGCCTAGACTCTACTAGCAAGTAATAGGTGGGTACTAGAAATACAGAGTATCATCTAATTAGTATAAATTTATATAGGAAAGTAATGTCACTAGGTTGATGCGGAGTGGTTAATTAGGGAGAAAGAGACTAACATAATTAAATGCCTTTCTTTGAATAAACTATTTTTCTAACAATCTAAAATTTAATCCAAAGCCAAACAAAATACATAGCATGATGAACATCGTGAGGGTTATGTGAATTAGGGTTTAACAGGATAAACTGCGTACAATAACAACATACTCTGGAGGCCTATTAATAAACACCTTAAAGGGCTATACATTATCTAAACGAAACTACCACCTATAGACGGTATAGCTAAAACTAACTTATAGTCTGATCCTCTTCTTCCTCATCATCATCGCCATTATCTTCATCATCAGCTTCAATGCCTTCCTCTCCATCGTCTGGATGCTCCAACTCAACTTCTATGGTTGGCCCATCACGGTGATCATCACTATCCGACTCTTCTTCATCATCGTCTTCCTCTTCATCCTCTTCATCTTCCTCCTCTTCATCTTCCTCCTCATCATCCTCCTCGTCTAGGTTTTCTGATTCACCTTCATCTTCATCTTCGCCTTCCTCTTCTTCTTCCTCCTCTTCGTTAATCACCCGAGCCTGAGCACTGGTGTTTTGCATACTTGCATCCGCTACTAGCTGAGCTTCTGCGCTATCGTCGTGGCTGATATCTTCTTCTTGGGCATTACCGACAGCAACTGTAGCCTCTTCGTCATTTCGGATATCTTCTGCGTCGTCGTCTTCTTCAGCATTATCGGAAGTTTTGCCGCGGGCGAGATTTGGGAACATGAGAGAAGGTGGCGGTGGGGCATCATCGTCATAGTCAGGTGGGATATCGCTGAGATCGCTCTCCATGAATGAGTCTGCAGCTTCTGAATGAGAATGATCGGCAAACTGCGTGGTCTCGTTGGGGCCATCACCGTGCTCCCGATCTGGTAGAGCAGTTTCGTTTCCATTACCCTCGCCATCTCCATCGTCCTCATCCTCATCGACTTCACCGTCGAGAACAGTGTCTTTCATCTCCGTGTCTTCTGCGACGTCTGGATCAGGCGAGGCATCGCGGGTTCCAGGGTCGAGGCGGCTGCGTGAGCGTGATTTGCTAGCGGCACCAGAAACCGTGCTGGCCTTGGGTTGGTTTCCAGCCGCAGCATCGACCATTATAGAGACGATCTGTTCTGCCTTGCGGATTATATCTGGACGGCGCACAGTTACACGCCGAGGCTTTCCGGTAGGCGCCATCGACACGTCAGCATTTGTGGCATTGGCAGCCACTGTTTCGTCGGCCTCGATGCCACCTGCCATGGTTGTATCTTCGTCGATCATGCCGATGGAGGTCTTATCCTCGGAAGACGCAGCAATGACGGGCGCGGGTGCTGGCGTTGTGATAGAAGTTGATGCACTAGGCTTCTCCCTTTCAACTGCTAATAGCAATTCTGGGCAGTCTTGACTGCATTCGGAGAACACACGTGTGAAGGCATCGACGATCAGATCATCGATTCCACCCGCCTTGAGGAGACCTGCGTTCAGCTTGCGTAGCTCGACAGCATCTTTCATACAAGATACAGAGGGGACTACAGATGGACAGCCGGCATTTGACCCAGAGCCAGTTCCTGATACTGATGATCCGCCGTTGTTACCACCAGAGTCGTCACCAGACATGGAAGGCGACGTGACCCATTTGACCATGATGTCTGCGGCCTTATCAAGCTGTTCAAGGGACCAGTGCTTGAAGAGGTCGTCTTCGACCGTAGGCCCGATCTTGTAAGCCTTTCGGAGCACGCGCATGTGCTCCATACAGCAAATCTGCCACAGTTCGGAGAAGTGGTAAAAGTCTGTGCTTCTCTTGCGGATGCGGCGCAATATAAGCTCCAGGTTCTCGTGATCCCCCAGAGCTGAAAGGAGTTTCACCATGAACCGCGTGTACTGTTCTGTGTAGACGTAGTGGCGTCCAGCCCGCTCAGCATCGCATTTCCAGACATTCATGGCCATAGTCTTGGTGAACATGGAGTCGCGAAGAACATTGAAGGCGGCCTTGGCTTGCATGAAATCAATGGGCAAACCGGACTCCAGATCATAGCCCAGCAGAGTGAAAGCCTGTCGGAAGATGAGACGATGCTGCCAGTTGCTCTTATCCTTACTCCGGAGTAGGCGTAGACTGCGGATAGCGTAGCTTTCCCACCAATCTTGCTCGTCGTCTGGATCGTCACCGTCTGGCATTTCATGACTTGTGGTGCTGTCGTTTCCGTCTTCGCTGCCGCCATTTTGGCCATGGAGAGGCACACCGAATGGCTGCTTGGAAAGTATATTTGCTGCCTGGATGGGTGATAGATCACGGCGAGCCACGAGTTTCATGACGATGGTGAGCAGCTTGTAGTGAGGCTCTAAGATAGGCGCAGTACGGCTGCTTTTGGTGCTCGCAAAGACCGCTTGAATAGCCTGCTGTAGTGTATGTATCAAGGTACGCACGGGAACTCTGTCTTTTGTCTCTTCTTTTGTTTCTGTCTCTTGACCGTCCGGATCTGTAGCTGACTCATCTACATGAGTGTATATCTTCCATAAGCACTTGGAGTACATGTAACGTGGCCGCCAATCCTGTGGCTTGAGGCTGATGGACTTCTTGAACAGCTGCGCGGCAAATCTCCAGACCTTCAATGGCGTCATTTCTTCATGGGCCTGCTTTTGGAACGTATCGTAGTTGCTGAGCTCGATGAAGAAGCGCTGGTGATCGGCATGGCGGAACACATCCATCGCAAATGGTTCGCGAGTTGAAGAATAAAGTCGGCAGCCAAAGCAGTAGTAGAGATCAAACATGGCTGTGACATCAAGGCCTTGAAACCCGTGGTCTTTATCCCTCAGTGGGTCATCAAGTCCTTTCTGGGCTCGGTCTTTCATGTAGGACATCAGCCATGATCTTTCGGCCCAAGAATACGATAGAGCAAGCGTGTAGCAATGTATGGCTTGCCGCTGTAGCCTTACTAGATCAGGACGGTCTCGATTCATACGGTCAGCCGTCCATAAGACAGCATCGTCTAGTTCGCAGTCAAAACATTGTGCGATCCGTAGCCAGCAATCCCAGCGGTCTGGGACAAACTGCAGTTGTTGGCGGAAGAATGTAGTTGCTATCCGGAAATCATCAATGGCACTGGGCGTTTGGCGTTTCATGAGCTCAAGAGAGGTATAGCGTGTAAAGGCTATCATACCAAGAAGATAATACCAGCCATGGCGAGCAAGGGCCCAGTCTGGTGTTGACTTGACCGTTACCGCGTTGAGCATGAGGGCGCCATGGTTGGCTTGGTACAGCCTTAGCGCTAGTACGGGGCGCTTCAAGAACTCCGTGTAGTTGCGGATGTTATGAATCATAGGAGGTAGTGCCTTACTCTGCCCCACAGCCCGCATCAGCTGCTCTATAGCACCCTTCAGATCGCTGCGTAGAAGGTCTTTCATTGGCATTGCTTTGGCTAAGATCATGACACGTTCAATAAGAGCCAAGGCATGCTTGCGTTCAAGCTCTGACGATGGACATCCGTGATCCTGTACTTCCCATAGACCAACGCCTAGGCGGATGCCATGAAGATCGTAGAGGACTTGGCCGAGATAATCCTCCCAGTTGTCAATGGTGCTAAACTTGAGCAGCTCGTGGCGCATCATCTGCAGGAAGATCTTGTTCGAAGCGCGGCAGTATTTACGTGGACCCAAGACCAAGTGGATAGCGGCCAAATAGTCTGCCAGTTCAGTTTCAGGGTGTGGGAATGTCTCGGCATTGCTTTGTACACCGAAACGCACAAGTGTATATAATAGACACCATAGCCGAACCTGAAGATCGCGTAACTTGCTGAGGAAAGCTTGGAATGAGTTGTTGTATGTCTTCTGATTGACCATGCCTATGCGAACCTCATCTTCCAGCATGGCCACGCTGTGGAGAAATGTGATAGCCCTCGTGACTGCACTGCAAGACGACTGTAGATGTTCGCTATCAATAACCTCGAAAGGATCATTCCCGCTGACAGAGATGTTGAGTGTCATATTCAGCGTTGCTATGGCAAGGTCATCTAGAAACTTAAGAGGCCGTGTCAAAGCTAGCGCACGAACCTCGGGAGTCGTTTCGGAGATCGTCGTTCCCATCAACTCGCCAACAAGCATCTCGATACTGCGGAGATTGCAGGAGAATTGCTTAGAGGGGTAATTAATGCTGGCATATGCTTCTGCTAGACGATTCCACATGAACAGTCGTACTTCTATATCGCTACTAGCCATGAACTTCCAAAGGTCGCGAAGTCTCTGGCTGGCGCAATTGACAATGGGCATGGTTTGCTGTGAAGCATCTGGTGTATTCTCTGGTTGGCCAGCTACCATAACCTCAACTGATTGTGGGTTGAGAACAGGCTCGAGGCTTTCTATAACGTGGACGGGGTCTTGCATTTCATCTTGGAAGATATTTAAGAAGAAGTCCATAGTTGTCAACTTGGAAATCTCACGATCGGCGGCGGCGGCAGACATGGGGCCAAGGAAGTTGTTATTTGGGAGATCGAAGCCGGGAAGCTGATTATCGGTAAAGAGATCGCGAAGTTCCGTCCAACATACTAGGACATGGTCTCGGTTTGCGTGCTCGGCGAGTGCCAGGGTTGCAACTGAGAGCCATATGAACCGTATAGAAAGAGGGTCCTGACATACTGTATCTGACAAACTATCGTGACAAAGGCTAGCACAGAGCGTTTGCCACCTTGACATCCGGATGCTAACTTCGGAAAGCCTCTCTTCAGCTGTGGCAGCACCGGCACGTACTAATGCCCCGTACACCTCGACATGTAACTCGAGGATCATTTCTGCGATTGAACGCATATGAGTCCATGTAGAACTTGAGGGTGGGCAAGCATCGCATTCCGTACTTATACGTTGATAGAGAGACTCATCTACCCGGCTGATCAGCTGGACAACAGTATTTTTAGTATCCACGGGCCACTCCTGAGATAGATATGTGTTGCACATGCGCCCAAGCCATTCGAAGATCATGTCCGTACAGCACCACCATTCCTCACTAGCTCGTTGTTGGAAGGCTGATAAGCCCTTGGTCTCATGGAAGTCGGCCGGCTTGTTTTGCTGGGGTGCACTTGACTTGGAGTATTCGAGGAATGACGAGAGACTGAGTGTCATGCCCTTTTTATTGATCATTAAACGGACCGCGTCTTCTTTATACGACAGCATTGTAGAGTGAAGCGTATCGATAGTGGGATTGCTGATCTTGGTAGAGCGATCTTCCGAGGCACACACTTCGATCATCTCGTCCAGCTGGTCCATTGTTGGCTTGTCAGTGACACCGAGGTTTTCGAGCATGTTCTTCGTCATGTTGAAGAGATTCTTGTCCGTAGCTTGTATCGGCGCAAGTTGGGCGGCGACCCGGGCGATTGGATCTTCTATCTCTTCCACCGTTTCTCGTCGGCGGGTTCTTTTACTTCGCTTTTCGATCATGGTCTCTTCTTCGGCGTCCGCTACTCCGGCCACCGACTGCGATCGTTTGCGTGATGGGTCATTGGTGGCAATATCGAGTGTGATCGATTGCTTCTCCGTCTTGGGCTCAACCTTGGCTTCAGGAGGTGTCTGGGAGGCCATTTGGGGCGCCTGTTCTGGAGATTCGATTGTGGCCACGGCAGTATCGGCCTGTGCTAGCTCACCAGTTGTCGATTCGATACGAGGTGATTCTCTGTTATCAGGAGACTCATCATCTGAAAGCTCCTCCAGATCTTCAAATACTAGCTGTAAGCGGTCTGCAGTTGCTCCGCATGTGCTCCAGTACAGAAGAAGCTTTATACCAAGATTCGTCCAAGACGCTTCAGGGACAGTGATCGTGTGCTCAGGTGATATTTTCTCTACTTTCTGGATGCCCCGCGGGTCAGCGAGCCCTTTTGAGGGATTGGGTAGAAACGGGATAGGATCTAGGCCTTTCCTAAGTAGCAAAGGAAGACGCTGTTTTTGCCAAAGTATCAAATTTGGGTGTGATAGCGCCATATCATCGCCTAGTATTTGAAGACTTTCTTTCAGCTGCTCTCCCGCCAAGCCCTCGGCTATAGAGGGTGGTTCGATATCAACGACTGCCGGGTCATCATCTAACTCTATCGCCGACTCCAAACAATATCGACTTGTCCTACTGCTCTTCAGATATGCTGATATTCTGGCAGTCTTCCTCCACAGTTCGGCATCTGAAGGGTCACGGTCTAGCGCAGCTGTGAAGTCAGCCAAACAAAGCTTTGCCTGCCCAATTGTTGCTGGCAGATCGAAGAACTCTGCTTTTGGGAGTTGAGTGATTTTAGACTCATGGCGGATTTTATCGAGGTGGAATTGTCCGCGGTTCTTGTAAGCAAGATATAGTGCTTGTGGCAGACTCGTTCCAGTGCCATCTGCGTCGACAACGGTGAGATCGAGAAACGAAGGCTGGTCGGGGCGTCGTTCGGCCCGTTCGTACTCGGTAGCGGCCTCGGGGTAGTTGAATATCTCGGATTTGAAGAGGTCACCGTAGGCAGTGGTGGCATCGGGAAAAGATCTCGGGCCTTGTGCGTGGAGTTTCAGGGCGTACTGGAATAGCTTCAGGGCATCGTCGACCTGTTGAGAGGTTTGTGTGTTAGCATATATGAGCGCATGGTGGGGTCGCAGTCAAAGCTAATATGCTTACATGAAGCTCACGGATGGCATCGAGTTCGTCCTCGACGGTTTCTTCTATCTCGACATTGATCGCTTGGAAGGGAGGCTAACGATAGCAGGACACATTAGTTTGGTTCGTAGACTGTAATATATAGTATTGTACACACCATGGCGAATTGATGGCAGTATTAGATATAGAAGCTATCTCATGTTTCTAGTGGTATGGTAATTAAATGGCTTGTGATCGTGACGTATGTATGTATCTTTGTATGTTATGGATTGGATTGTATGCAACACATAAAATAAACACACATAGACTTGTGGAATTAAAATCAGGTAGACAAATATTGGAATATGAGATGTAGTTGGACAAAGATCATACGAAGTGAATCAATTATCAAGCCTAGAATATCAATCAAGTCTGGAATAGAATGTCGCGGATCTGAGCTGGGCTGTTCGAGGGCTTTACAAGCTTCACATAATTATTCCCAGTCTCAGGCCTACTGTAACTTGACTTTGCCAAATGCGACGCGCCGCGTTAAATTCAATTCAATTCAATTTCAATGGCAAGGTAAAGTTGTCGGGTGAAATAAGTTAGTTAGAAGAATGCAAGGCTGTGGCAGCTCCATATTTAAGCGAGGCTGTAGCTCTGCTCCCCGCATATTGGTTGCTGTGATATTTCAACAGCAGCAGCTATGATGTATGATGTAGTTCTTTTAGTGTGCTAACTTAGGTGTGCTCCATAATTCCAGTGTACTAATTCCAGCGTGCTAGTTTGTAGCTTTAGGCCAAGTTGCTTAGCCACTAATCACCCCCTGTTCAGCAATATATCTGTGTCCAGTTTTGTGTGTTACTGCTTGTTTGTCCTGTTTACTGCTATCAGTTACTGCTGTTAGCTTGTCATTAGCTGCCCGCCTATCGTGGGGATTTCTCTAAAGGAAGGGAGGCTTAGAATCTTGTTTACTGTACGAATTGAATTGCGAAAGCATTGCGCTCTCTCTAGTACATCGATATCCCTTCTACTAGACCTTCTGCTAACTGTGTCAAAAGGTGGTCTCTCGATTTATTCACCCGACCAGCTTTTTCTATTGGATTTGGCAATTTAAACTGCCGACACCAGCGCCCCAGCTTCGAAAGACCAGCTTATCCTTCTGTGACCAGCTAGCGCAGTCCTCACAGGCAGTTCTCGCTAGCTGCCCTTGCTTGCCTTTCGTCTACCAATAGTCATCAACAAAGCTGCCTACTATACACCCAACCTGTCCTCACGACACGACATCGCTCGACATCGTTTCCCACAGCTTGGCACAGCTCACACTTGACCCATATCAGCTCCGGCTTCAATTGGCTTCCAATTGATCCCGCTAGACGCTCACGATGGTTGCGCCCGCGGTTCCCGAGTAAGAAAAGATGCCCCTCCGCTTATGCCTCCTCGTGTCCTTCCTTGTCTTGTCCTAGTCGAGACACATGGGTGCTTGATAGAACGATGCCATCGTACGTCCTGTACACAGCATACTAACCCAACATACAACGACAGATTGACCGAAGAGGTTCTCCATGAATCGGTCGAGGCTCGAACCGAATCTCTGGTAGCTCTCCGGGAGCTTGGTCCTCCAGATCTCGTGCATCTAGTTCGCCAAGGTGTCCGTAATCCTGGGAAGCACATTGGTATCTACCACCATGTCACTGGTGTCGATGCTTCCTCTTCGGCTAGTCTTGCAGCGTACATCAACACCCTTACATACAAAGAGAGTGGTTCGCAGGGCCAGTCGCAAACCAAGATTGCCGAAGGTCTCCATTGGTAAGCTAGGCCTCGCTTTGTCTCGTCTTCAATATCTGCTTTGTTGGTGCAGTTTGGCGTGATTACTAACCATATCTTGTTTACTGAACAGCTGCTACAATGCATTCTCTCGGGTGGATATGCGCGTCCACGTCGCGATTCCTGGTGGCGTCGAAAGCTACTGTGTGGACGAGAGAGGCGAGAAGCGCAAGACTACAGATGAAATGTGGCTTGAGGCATATCTCTGCAGCGTTCTTCGTGCCTATTTCTATGCCGATGACGGAACTGGCGAGGTAACACGCAAAATTATGGGAGTGCGCCGTTTCAACCCTGTCACCAACACAGAAACCGAGCATCGTTTCTTGAATGCTGCCGAGCAACTTTTTTTCAGAGGTATGTCCCCATGTATCGTAGCAATGGCTCACGACCAACGTTAACTAAACAATCTCACCCGAGTAGGCTGGCAGCTGGGGTCCGACTCTGTCGTACAGGTCCCAAACATCGTCTCAAATCATCTAACAACCGGTCTTCTCAAATACTTCCATACCACGGGCCGTTACACGTCAGGCGTCAACCTATTCGAAAAACTACGCCAGCAAAATGTAGAAGTTGCGTCTTTGTTAGCCAAGGTTTTGTTTATGGGCAACGATGAAGTCAAGGGTATTCGAGTCCTGCACCAAGCCTTGAAAGAAAACCCCATGGACTACGTCATGCTTGACACTCAGGCGGAGTTCTTACTGAAGAAGGCCCTCAAGTCAGAGACACCAGAGTTGAAGGCTGAGCGACTTCAAATGGCATTAGCGTGTGCCGATAAAAGTACTGTTGCTGCTCCAAGTGAATTCGGAACATGGGCTCGCTTAGCTCAAATCTACGTCGCCATGGAAGACTGGGAACATGCGTTGGCCATCTTGAATTCGTGCCCAATGTTCACATATCAAGACAAAGACGCACCCACGATGCCAGACCCGAAAGACGTATTCCTACCTGTGCTTGCAGACAGCAGGCTAGACGAGATTGACAACGAAAACGATCAGAGATTCGAGCAAATCGATCCAAGTCTACTGAATTTACGGGCGGCAACCTACAAGGGTACATTCAAAGAGGCCTACAAGATTCTCACCGAGATGACGTCTCAGATCGGATGGGATCAGTTGCTAAAAATCCGCAGTACTGTCTTCGTCATGGAGGACGAGTACCGCACCGAGAAACAGGAAACCACTGTGCCTAGCCAACCAGAAACCAGAAACGCGAGCACCGATGGTCTCCGTGGCAGTGGTGAAGTCGATGATGTTGTATCTGATGCCGAGTCAGGCATTGATGAGACTATCGAACGTCTTGATGGCGAGCCGATAGGGGAATCTTTCGATGAGAACGTCATCGACATCAATGGTGAGGAAAGCGGCAAGTCTAACGGTGTTGAAAAGCCATCACTTGCTGTTAATGTGCCCAGTGAGGAAGTAGGTTTCTCCCAACTATATATATACCCATTCTATCTAACTTGATGATTTCATGAAGACACAATACTAACCATCAATCTCTAATCTAGGCTAAAGCTTCAACGGAGCATCTGTCAAAACTCAACACAAAACGACTCTGTGAGCGGTGGCTGGACAGCTTGTTTATGGTTCTGTATGAGGATCTACGAGTTTATACCATATGGCGCACTCAGATGGCACAGTATCGTGCACAGTCTATGCAGTACCGCAAATCGGCCGAGGAGTGGGAGATTCTAGGGGCCCTTGCCGAACGTCTACAGCACACGGACGAAGCAGTCGAGGCATTCCGTGCTTGTCTATCTATCCGTTTCTCGCCCAAGGCTCTCAGTGGAATTTCCCGCGCATTCGAGCGCACCAAGAGCACCCGGGAGACGGTTGGTGCATTGATCCGGCTCATCACGTGGCAATACCGCTGGTACTCTGACTTTTCTCCTGAGCTTCTCCGCACGGTCCGTGTACTTATTGAAGAAGAGGGCGCATTGAAGATTCGCAGTATTATCCAAGCAACAAACTTGCCACAGCATGTTCTCGACCTCACCCATCAATATGCGGCGTTGTGTGCGACGTTCCGGAGTAGCGGCACAGATGGTTAGATTAGCAGCAGTAGAAATCTCATGATCTGCTTCGCTTCGGCATGATCAGGCGGGCGTTTACAATATCGAAATCATTATTTTCCATGTACTGTATAATATCAGTGTTAACAAAGCCAAATATCGAGACAGTCACTTGATAGGAACTAGAACTGATCGCCAGTAGACATAATTTGAAACAAGCAGTGTACAGTACCAGTACTAGCTAGTACTACTTCTCGTCTACAGATTCCACGTATACTAAATCATCACTACACCCAAAAACAGCTCTGACTAGCAATATTGCGTGATATTTACTGTTTCATTACCTGTAAAAGTTCCGCTTGTAATTCTCCTCTATCGTCAGGTTTTCCTTTGTACAGTTTTCTTGATTTTCTTATCTTTTTAATCACGACACCCGGACACCTACTTGGCAATATATTTTCAATAATTCTCCGCTTCCTACAGCTATCAAGCCTCAAGGAATATTAACATGAGACAGCATTTCCTCTTGGTCTAGGGTCTTGCGTTGTCCTTACACGTGTTGGAACAGTGTATTTGTTTTCTTTTTTTGTTCCGCCGGAGTTAACTATCGTGAACTAGCTCGTAATTTTGATCACAGTATAGTGCGTGCCGGTCTTGGTCATTGTTGAAGATTAGTACGTCATGTATTTTACTTAGGAGTACAGCCAGTCCTCTATATGTAATGCGTTATGATATAGCATCAATTTTGCGCCATATCATTCGAATATAGTTACAGGCTAATGCTACAAATTAAGATTGCTAGAAGCATAGACCAAGATACTATATCTTTTTTCTCACGGCACAAGGTTTTGGGTGAGGCAGGACAACAACTCAACCTTGTTCTGTTTGTATCATCCCATGGAATTGGATAAAAGAGAATAGCAGTTGTAACTATTATTGATCGGCCTTAAAATGGGTCAAGCCATGCCGCGTGCTTGTTTGCTCGGCTGTCATAGAGTTTCTGGAATTCTAGTTAAAAGTGGCTTTAGTATAGGTAGCTTGTATGATATACAGACGTGTCATCTGAAGAGATCAAGCATTCAAGCATCATTTGATTATTCTTTTTATTTTCTATGATGCTAGTCAGAACTTAAATATTTGGCTGTATGTTTTTATCATGGTTGAATGGTCTCTTTCGAATGCCACGATATCAATATGAGGTAGATAGGGTTATAGAAGTAAGATTAGGGTTGCAGCTAACATGTTAACTCCGTCAAATTGGTTAACTTTTTTAATTTTTTTCATCTTTTTTTCAGTTTCCTTTTCTTGCTGCTTCCTGTCACTATTCTCACATCAAGATGCTGAAGTAAAAAGAAAAAGAAGAGACAGAAAAATAACGAACAGGGCATGACGCTAGTTTCAGTCTAGGTTGAGATTACCGAAATGCGTTATGGTACAGGGTGTTTCCAAATTCAGGCAAAGAATGTAACAGTTGCAGGTGATAATCCACTTTTGAGGCGAGGGGACACTTATGATCGTCAATATAGAGCACGAGCCAGACTGGCTTTTTTTTTGGCTTCATTTTGATCGCTATTCATGCGATGTTGCTAGAGTGGTAATGAATCATGAATTATATGAATTACATAGATATGAAGAAATGTTGAAAGAAGTTATATGTATGCTTTATTGGCGTTTGCCATGTCTTGATAACTTCGATAATGAAGGGAATCAACAGAAGACTGTAACTTGAAGCTTACATATGTAGCTCAATCTATCTGAAAGTGTTAACTTAAAGCTTGTGTGCTGATAGAGTTGTTAAGCATCTGATAAGGCACTGGTATCTCTTTCTCTTATTATTTGTTCTTTTCTTGACTGGACCAAAGTAGTATAATAACGATGATATAAGATGGATAACTAGCTAGTAAGTACAAATATGTATAAAACTAGGCCACTATATAATTATTCAAACATTATAAACATTCTTACATTTGGCGGAACAAAGCTTCGGTAAGCTGACTATCGACAGTATCACGCAAAAAAAACAGCTATATGTACACCGGAGAATGAGAAATACTAGAAGAACCATGCAAGCCAAAGACGTGGAAATAAATTAATCAGACTATCAGACCATGATTAATACTAGCTGAGCGTCTATCGGCAGATATCGGCAGATACATTCTAAGTTATAGACTATGCGTAGTTACAGGCACTAATGCTCGGCATATAAAGTATCGTAGACTTTCGTACACCAGTCAAGGTACGAGTATACAACTGTAACCACAGCTTTGCACTGGCCACTATTATGTCTATACTTTCTAGGGATTCGTCAAGCCATGGCTTCTAAAACAGGGTGCTTCTTGGCCGCCAGGTAAATTCTCAAAGACAAGCTGAAGACAAAACAGGATACATAGGATACCATCACATGCTTGCCAAGACACTTTTAGTACTAATAATACTAATTGTAGTAACAAGCAAATCATGCACACTCCTGCTTCGACCGCGCTATTACTCGATCGGATCCCGATCTAGTCATATTGGTCTCTAGTAGAAGACGATAGCTTTCGAGTCGGACAAAAGGTACTACATAGCATGAAGAAACTATATGTAGTTACTAATAAGTTCTCATATCTTCCAAGCCACAAGCTAGAGCCATATCGAATGACGGAAGCCGAGAGTTCCTGCTTCGGTTCATTGCAAAACCCAAAAGTTAGATTCATTGCCGCATACCGAAACAAAATGATTAGAAGCAGAGGTGATGCCATGGATATAGAGAGTTTATAGATTGATCAAGCTATCGTACATATATCATGGCAAGACAAATAAAGTGAATACTTGAGTTTAGATAATTCAGTGATTGTATTCATGCAGAGCAACACTACCCATAATCTCGTAGGCTTTACATCAATATGTGGAGGGATATCGAATGTAGATTTACTTTGCTTTTCTCGATGGCACAACACTGCCCATATTATGGAAGCATAGGCGTCTTCTTCTTTTTACTTGGGCTTGTTGCGATAGCCTAGAAGACTCAAAACATCCTAGATCCATGAAAACTAACGTAAGCTGGAGGAAAGATACGCACCGAAAGAAACGTCCATATACAATTTCACATGTGATTATTGTTTCCGATCGAATCCCTTGACTTTGCAGCGGTCTGTGCTGAATTTCAAAGCATGGTATGGTATGGCATGGCAGAAAGAAAAAAAGTCCATGTTTGAGAAACACATATAGTCCTGTAGATGATGCTGTGGATGGGATATTATGAAGTATGAAAGTTAGATGCGTTCAGGAGCATTATCGAGGGTATAGCTACATGTAGTAGTATAATGCGAGAAGAAAATATAATAGATCAAGATTAAGATACTAGTGGAAATCTAGAATGTATCAGATACTAACGTGGTTGTCAGCATGAGCCGCGACAAGGGGGCCAAGCAAAGATACATATATAAATGCATAGGTAACTAGTTATTTACGAGTATGTACGTAGCATCAATAGTCATGGTAGGGGTGATTTTTATGTAAAGCGGAAAGCAACACCACTATTTAATAGTAGTATCTAAAGTCTGGAGGATTTTTTGGCAAGTCCGACCTCGTGGATTAAGGTAAATCTATGTTGTAACTACATGGAAGAGATCTTTAATGTAAGACAGATGTAATGCTACTATTTAGTTGCAGAATCATATCTCCGGTTACTGGTTGTTGAAAATGGTGACTAAGCCTAATTGTATCTGTATATGTAGGGCGAGCACAAAGCATTATTCTTTGATCCAAACGTTAAATAATCAAGGTGCCTGTGATAGTCTAAGTGTGACGTAGTAGCTACAAAAATATTATATTGTTTTCTAGTGACTGTTCACACTTCGTCTCTTATGATGAATACATGTCAATTCATATTATACATTTGTGCCAAAAATCACAATCCAGATTATCTGTAGTTTTTAATGATAAATTTCTAGAACCAAGACAGAAACGTCGTGCAAGAACATGTCCGTTCGCCATATACCACTATCTACAATCGACTACAACCGATATGCACTATAAGGGCCTAGATGAAAGCTCTAGCTCGCCGTTATTTTTATACCCTTCCTTCAGATTTTGTAGCCAAGTCATAGCAACGAAAGCCGCTTCAAATATATATGTACTAGCTGATATTTGGAAGATTATCTCATGTATACATATATGTAGGCGAGCGAGGAACCGAGTTTAATTCTATTACAAACATGCATGGTTTGTTTTTTTCCCCTTGAGATAACAAAACTCCTCTATGTTATGTCCTAATATATAACTAGCTAGCAAGCCACAGCGTCGGTCAATATAATCGTAGTTGTAGAGCCCACGCACACAATTTTTATTTATTTTTTAATATAGGCTAGAGTCAAGAGCAAACATGTAAAAGGATAGGAAAATAAAAAAGAGAAATGCCAAAGTTCTGCACGATGTAACTACTGGGGCATGTCCCAAGTACATTGCATGTTTCCATTGCAGAGGTCAGAGCGTAGAAAATGGTAGAGGAGGGTGGCTATAAAACGAAAAAGGTATGTGTTAGAAGGGGGTACGATCAGAATTCAGCAACTACACAGCGAAAGAGAAGGGAAGATGGGGGGGGGGGGGGGTATGGTGGTGTATGAGTACATATATATATAATGCCAAGCAAAGCATAGTTACCAGTGCAAAGTATACGTACATACATACAGTAATACTATGCGGCTAACAAGATGCTGCTGGTGCTATGTATATCTAAGGATAGAAGACATCCGAATTAGGTATGTCATCCTGGAAGGCCGGGTCATCAGACGCAGGGAATATTCGATCCTAGCCAGGCAGGAAGTGCGGCGATTCTAGTATTCTAGTATTCTAGTATTCTAGTATTCTAGTCTACTGATGCCCGTCTATCTCGATTATAAGCTGTTGTTTGACGGTTCATGGAATACTACTTTAGGAAGTGACTATCTCACCACATTGAGCACAGTTCGTTCCCTCTTCTTCTCCTCCTCTCGTGCCTTTCTGCTACGTCTTGGCCTTCCTTATCTTGGTGGTGTGTTTACTGCCTGTCCTTTCTTTTACCTGTCTTATTACTTAGATACGTTCTTCCACGTATCGTCTTTCTAGTCTTTAATCTTCGTCCTTCACTTTCATCTACGTATCGGTAGATATATGATACATCTACACATCAGATACGTTAGAATCGATAAGATAGTCACGGCTCTTTCCTGAGCTGCAACACCCATCGACATGTCAGCCTTTATCTCATCGGAGCTACTCTCAGCAGAGTCACTGGCCAGTCTTGACTTCAGCGACACCTCATCAAAGAAGACCCTCCTCATTGCCACCAATGTCATTTGTCTGTTTATCTCGATAATGATCACAATGCTCCGTACGGGCGTGAGAATACACATTAACCACAAGTTGTTCTGGGAAGATAGTACGTATACTACGCCTTCGATAGCACTACCATCGACCATGAGAACCATGCAGAATCTCCGGATGCTAACCACTTCAAACCAGCAATTATCTTGGTTGCAACAGCTCTCAACTGTGCCTTGGCAGGCGTGGCTATATATTGTAAGTACACTCATTACCTTCTACTAACTTGAAGAATGATAAACGAAGAACCTCGTCAGTATTCACACTCAGTCATTCGACATCGAGACTAACCGAGACAATCATCTAGCCGTCAAATTCGGAGTTGGTGAGCACCTATGGACTCTTGATCTCACGCACATCGTGCCAACTCTCAAGAAGATCATCCAGATCATGATTGTGGTTCAAGTCATGTACGCTGGTGCCATTGCTGCCACCAAGATATCCATCATGGTTCTCTACTACCGTATCTTCCCCTCGCCAAACCTCCGCCGTCTTATCTGGGGAACATCCATCTTCGTCCTCCTATTCGCTATTGCGTCCATCTTTGCTACTGTCTTCCAGTGCATTCCCGTCCGCTCAGCCTGGGACTTCAACATGAAGGAGCGCAAATGCTACACTTACGTCAACTTTCTCTACGTCAATGCCGCTGTTACTTTGGTCACCGATCTGCTCGTTGTTGGCATGCCGATTCCGCTGTTTCTGAAGCTGAAGCTTCCTGTTCGCCAGAAGGTTATTCTGTGCTCTCTCTTCCTTCTGGGTGGCTTGTAAGTAAAGATTTCATTTTTTTATTTCGGATTTTAGGGGGCATGACGATATATGCTGCTATAGCGTTGTTTCAAGTATATTAACTTTTTTTGTTTTATTTATAGCGCCTGCATTGCCAGTATTATCCGCTTATGCTTCCTACATCGTATTACCGGCATTGATGTTATATCGTAATACTCCAGCAAAAAAAAAAAAAAAAAAAAGATAAAAATACTTCCAAGTGAACCAACCCAAGCTAACCCTTTTGTAGATAACCTCACTGACACTCTCATCTGGTCGGTCATCGAGGTCACCGTCGGAATCGTCTGTGTGTGTATTCCTCCTCTACGGCCTATTCTTTCTCGTCTCATGCCCTCCAAGTGGACCAGCCGCGGTGCCCAGCAGAACATTTACGAGCTTTCCACAAGTCACAAGCAGATCAACGAGAACCAGAAGGGCTACGACGACCTCAGTGGCGACATGGACACTATGGTCGAGAATGGCAATGTCGTCCGCGTGACCACCGATACTTATATCACCAAAGAAGACAAAGAAGAACAGTCCTACTTCCCTGGTGGTAGCACCGAGGAGTTGACCAGCTATAGCGGCTCGCCGCCTCATCGCAGCACAAGCAACAGCGGTGCTTTGCCTCGCAGTGTTGATATCATGGAGGCGCGGAGATCTCCCGTGCCATGATTGATTGGCTCAGTAAAAATCATATCCTGATATGAGCATGACATTGTCGTCCGTCATGACGGCAGTAGTCGTACAGCATTTCCTTTCTGTCAGTTCCTTGAGTTTTGGTTTTGGTTTTAGGCATCAGATTCCCCGTAGCATTTCACGTCCTGTGTGGTTCAGAACAGAGACTTCCCATGATGATAGCGTTTGTTTTTATAATATAATATAGCTTTTTGTATTACTAGGACATATATTTCTTTTCTTAGGTATATTTTTCTTCTATTAATCATATATGTTTTCACGATTATCAGCGTTAGCGAACCTTCGTGTAATTTTATGTAGGTGCATTTTATACCTGTTGTACCGCAGGGTTACTACATGCGATAACTCGAGCAAGAGAATCAAGATAGGGTTAAGGTCGCGTGCTGTGCAGGGGAACTGCGTCATTGGCACCCGTGTTTAACTGTTTTATTGCGTGTGTTTTGCGTAGTTGCCACTTCAACCAATTTGCAGCTCTTGCCAATTAGTTACTTTGGCAAGTGCATTCAATCGAGGAGCAAAAGTTGGCTGTTGTTTCCTCTCTTATTTTTTTCTCCTTCCTTATTTCCTTATTCTTATTTCTCGTCTTTTGTTTTCTATTTTTTTTTAATTTCCAATTGGGAAAACCCACCATTGCAACCACGACATCTCGATCGCTTTTATATCGCTTTTATAATACAACCAACTGCCCTCGACCCATAACCCCATAGATCTCTACACTTAAATCTTGTTTTTAGCGCTACCATGTCCGAGTCTACGAATAGCTCCAGTTGGTCGTCTTTTTTGAAGGTTTGTACGAGAAATCCGACCGCCACACCACCATATCATTCAAGACCATTACCCTCTTCTTAGAGCCCATTTGTCTACCGAATTATCATCTATATCACTCTATGCTGCTTTTGGCATCTTCACCATCTACATTGAGATAACGTCAACTCCAGCTCAACGGGGAAAATCAAAACCAAAGCCTCCGGCTCAACCATGCTAAGGCCGACGGAAACTTCGGTACCATACCATAACCATAACTATACCATGCCGGATATATCAGTCGTCACAGGCGCTCGATCAATGAAACGCTAAAGTCGGTTTCCGATATCGTCTTGTTTCGTCAAAGACTATTTCTCCCATACAATATACACATCATTATATACACTTCCTGGCCATCATACATAGCAAAACAAAACCATACCGCTTTCTCATCTATTACATAGATAGCTACATGTATGCAAGCAATTAAACTGCCAGTGCCAGCTCACAAGCCTGCAACCCAACCCTGACCTCATCACACTACACTAATATGTACACCGCCCTGTCTGTTCATTCCTTTATAACTAACTTTCTCGCTTGTCTTTGGCTTAGTCGATCGCCAGCTTCAATGGCGATCTTTCTTCTCTAACGGCCCCGCCTTTTATTCTGTCCGGCACATCACTCACAGAGTTTAGTCAATACTGGTGTTGCCACCCGGCTCTATTTGTAGCTGCTGCTAATGAGCCTGACCCGGTCAAGCGTGCAACACTTGTACTGAAGTGGTTCCTTTCTACCCTCAAGCAACAGTATGCTAGCCGTAGTGAAAAGTATGGCAACGAGAAGAAGCCTCTGAACCCATTCCTAGGCGAGCTGTTCCTAGGAAAATGGGAAGATGCCGCTACTGGCACAACAGAGCTGATCAGTGAGCAGGTCAGGTAGGTGATTACATCACACCCTCTTAAGAAAAATATCTTGTAATAATTATTAACCAATTCTTCTCTCTTTCAACTTATAGCCATCACCCCCCAGCGACCGCCTACTGCATCACAAACATCCCAACCGGCATCCGTCTACAGGGCTATAATGCCCAAAAGGCCACCTTCTCCAGCACCATCTACATCAAGCAAATTGGCCATGCGGTGTTGACACTACCCGCCTCACCCAACGGCCCCAAGGAGCCCGAGACTTACCTGATCACTCTACCTTCGCTTCACATCGAGGGCCTCATCATGGGCGCGCCATTCCTCGAACTAGAGGCGTCTTCGTACATCACCAGCTCGACCGGCTACACAGCTAAGCTAGACTTCAGCGGCCGTGGCTGGCTCTCTGGAAAGAAGAACAGTGTTACTGCTATTCTCCACCAAACCGGCAATGAAAAGGCTGTTGTGTGCAACGCTACTGGTATCTGGACCAAGTCCTTTGAGCTATACACCGGCCCTTCAAAGACCAACTCTTCCAAAACCCTAATCGACAAGTTTGATGCCGCTACATCACCGGTCACTCCTCTTCAAGTCCAGGCTATTGAGGCCCAAGGACCCCTTGAATCGCGCCGTGCCTGGACCAAGGTTGCTAATGCAATCTCCGCTGGCAACCTGGATAAAGTCGGCTCAGAGAAAACCAAGATCGAGCAAGCACAACGGCAACTCCGTAACAAAGAAAAAGAAGAAGGACGGGCCTGGGAACGTAGCTACTTTTCTAGCCAAGTCGGGCTAGATCCGGTGTTGAGTAAGCTTGCTACTATTGTCGGCCTACCAGTTGATGGTGACTCTGAGAAAACTGGTGGTGTTTGGCGGTTTGATGATGTTAAACATGAGTCTATCAAGTCTAAAACACTCACTGCTACAGAGATAGCTGCCATCGAGACTGAAGTCCTGGGACAATAGGCTTTCTTTTGCTCTTTGTTGCATTCACTATTAATATTATTCTTCAATTGAAATACCGCATCAACGTATCTCTCATAAACTAGCATCATCTTAATACTTCATACGAAGTGCTTTTAATAATACAAAACTGATCTCAACCTAATCATCTGACTATGTATGTAATTAATTCCCTTGTCATTAAAATTGTTGTACGTATAACTATAAACCTTTTGATGTGATATTATATCTATGAGATGGACGTACGAAGAGACAAATGGAATATCGTCTCAAAGTGTCTTTTATTTTGCTATGCAACTAATGCTAGAAACGAAGAAAAAAAAACACGTGAGTGAGAGAAAACTCATGTCGGGGAATTGATACAGTATAAAGAAATGTGTTTATCACAGAATTAGACATGATGTAAATGTGGTTTCTCGAGCTCATAAAACAACATATAGACCTCACGATGCATTCCAAGAACTTCGCTCGTTTTAGCCTGGCGGCATTTTTCATCGCTTATACGCCACCACTTGTCGTTAGATTTACGTTTTCGACGTTTTCGTGGCGCCAAACCCTTTTTTGGCATAGCGACTACATCTGCATCTGCGGAGCCACTATCGACATCCTTATTGCTTTGGAATTTTGCAGATAAACGAGAAGAATTGCGTGATAACACTGACTTGGCCCGAGATTTGATGCTGGCTGTGTCGCTTCCGACGGGAGACGAAAGGCCTGATTTACCCTTTTTGGGCACGCGGTCTGGTGACGGTGTCTGGCGTTGGGGCGAAGAGGGCGTCTCGAGAGGAAGAGTAGTGGCCAGTGATGCCATTGAACCGAGCGGATCTGTAGTAGGCGTACCGACTTTGAATGTTGGTGTATTGGCGCCTGATGAGGGAGATGTCTTGTTGAAGACACTCTCTTCTCGAGTCCGGTTTGGGTTCGAAAAGGGGGCACTGACGAACTGTCGCCGGAATGATTCATAGTGACCGCTAGTATGGCCACCGCGGTGGATGATGACACTAATCAACCGGTATGTTTTGCACGGCTCTGCTAGCCCATTCTTGAGGGATAGCCGTTCGGGAAATGAAACCTTAGCCATGTTCTTCTGCGACACACGGTCGTATATAGATCGAGAGAGATGGACAACTAGCACGCGGGGGTGCTTGCTAATGCGTGTGTTCCTCGTGATAGTGCGGAGGGGTGCTTGTGATATATCAGGCAGTGGGACATCAGAAGGCGGATGCTCTGGATCAGTGTCGATTACCGCCTGCAGTTTTGCGAGATTAGACTCAGCCCGTGCTTTATCCTCTTTAGAGGCGCTCTTTGCCGCTATGTGAGCCTTCAAGAGGTCTGCGGCGTGAGTCAGGCGGCACTTTTCACACTTGAAGTCGCTGATATATTCTGGTGCAAAGGCGTAGTCGAAGCAGGCCCCGAGAGAGGTCGTCGAGGTCTGGGGCACACTTAATGTGAGCATAGTGAAAGGCTCGAATCGTGGCTTGGTGGCATACTGGCAGGTCTGGCATGTGAAATGCGACTCACGCTCGCCATCCATAGGGAAGCCGAGTTCGTCGGCAAAGGGATCGTTGTTGTCGCCAGCAACACTGATAGTATTATCTTCTTGTTGAGAGGGAGCATCTGTTTCCTTCTTTTCGCCCTCTTCCTGTATGACACTCGGCTTTTCAGAGTCTATTTCGTCCACGGCGCGCTTGAGGAGCTCTCGGTGTACACGATTTCCGGCAGCATATTCATCCTTGAGTCTCTCGAAGACAAGTTGAAGGAACTCTTGCGCATCTTGCTGTTGGCGATTGATGGTCTGGCCAAATGAAGCTTCGAGGACCTGCACGAACTCCCGCGGCGACAGTGTTTTGCGGGCGATGGGCCGTTCGTTCAGCTTGTCGAGTATGATCTTGAGACCGCCGGTGACCAGGCCTCTCTGTAAGCCACGCAGCTTCCAGTCGGGTATTGCTTCGCCGGTAGTGGGCATTCCGCTGCTATCGGGGCTATTCGGATCGGGCTGCACGAGCAGCGTATCGTATATAGAATCGTCGCCATTTACGGTGCGGCGGTAGGTTTCGCGAATCAGGAAAACTCGTAGTTCGGCGAGGCCGGCAAGGGCCTGGAGGTTCGAATTGATGAAGCAATCGTTGCCGACGTTGACCAGTCCGATCGCGCCCTTGTTGCGGGAATCGGCCTCGTCGATAAAATAGGTCGGTGCGAAGACATAGACTAGGGCAACGGCAGCAAGTCCGGCCCCGGCGGCATAGGACGCGACAGTGAAAGGCTTTTGGCCCATTTCCCAGGAAGAAATGCTACACTAAAGGGTCGCCGCAAAAGCTTATATTGACGGCGGTAGTAAATAGTAGATATGTAGTAGTAGATATTATACTGATAGAGAGGCTAGATCGATGGCGGCGCTGAAGTGCGAGATTTCAAGAGCACAAAAACGGCAAATAGAAGCGAACACTGAGTTTTTTCCTTTTTTTAATGCAGAGCCTATTCTTAATCAGGCATTGCATTATATGTCAGCGTAAATCTTGCAAACTAAAATAGCTTAGATAAAAAAAGAAGCAACATATCAAACAAGGGTATCGTGCTGTTGGGTGGATGAGATGGGGGAATCGAGACAAGAACTCAAAAAGACAGCTTAGACGGTTTAATTCTGGCGTGAGTCAACTACAAGATGGAAAACTCATGAAAAGCTATCGAACCTACAAGAGGCAACTTTTACCAGAGGAGCTCACAGTATTCTCTACTAATGACAATGACGATGAGAAATATGCCTGTACACTCACTCGAACCCTAACTAAACAATAACCCTGTCTTATGTAAGCAGATGTATAAAGTACAAACAACATAACAAAGTAAAAAGAAAAAAAAAAAAAGACTGACAAGACAAACTCGTATAAAAACTAATGATCACATGCTTTTTTATTCATTATAGACTAGACATACAGACACTGGAAACTAATTCCAATGAAAAGCTACACACACATAAGACCTCTGCCCCTAAGAAGCATGAGTAGCTGCAGGCTTCTCTGGGCTTGCGCCGACCTCAATATCGTCAATAGAACGATCATTAGTAGAGGCTAAGGCGCCGGTGACTGCCTTCTCGCCAAGAGCGTCCTTGGCGTCCTGGTCGTTGGCAACATCAAACTTCTTGCCCAGGTTTTCAGGGCCAATAAAAGTAAGGAGAAGCAGGTAGCCAAAGACACAACCCATGAAGATGCAGATGACACGACCGTATTGGTAGCGCTTATCACCGTTGGAAGCATCAGGGAGAGGGAAGCGCTCGCCAATGCGTGATTCAATGGTCGATGAAGCAGAAGAGGCAAGGTTACCCAGCTGATACGAAGTACCAACAACAAAGGTCGTGAAAGCTGGAGGCGACAGCTCCATCAGATGGATGGGCACGACACCCCAGGCACCTTGGATGAAGAATTGCTCAAAAAAGGCCGCTGCCATGATGGCGTAAGTCGAGACATACGCATATGGATACAAGACAGCTCCTCCACAGATACAGCAGACGAGGATACTGAGACGACGACCAAAGACTTGGGAGAGGAAGCCGATGGTGATGCCACCGGACATGGCTCCGACATTAGCAACGACTTGGGTGACGGTGACCATGTCGGCGTCGAATAGCAGCTGGTTTGAAAGCATGGTGGGGTAGAGATCTTGCGAGCCGTGCGACATGAAGTTGAAGCCTGCCATGAGCAGAACCATATACGACAGCAGGATCCAGTGCTTCTTCAAGGCGACCTTGCCCTGCTCAACGAAAGCCTTGCTGGCATTGGTGTTGCCATCTAGTTCGTTGGCGGCCTTGCGGAGACGCTGACGCTCAATGTAGATATCGGTCTCAGGGAGAAGGAGACGGCAAGAGGCAATAATGACTGGAGGGCCAGCGGCAAACCAGTAAATAGGACGCCAGGCATGCGAAGTGGTGTCGATCAAGGCGCGTGAAAAGGCGGCACATAGGAGATAGCCAAATGCGTACTAAGGGTTACTCGGGTTAGCATAGTTGAACAACTGAGTGTCTTCATTTTTCTCCGTATTTTGTTCCCTGCAACAAATGTAATAAGTGCAAGGCTGATTTCCCCGGAATTTGGTAGACATGTCGACTTTTTTCTTGGCTTTTGCTTGGCATTGCTGCCATAAAAAAGCTTAGTAGAACCACCAGAGAACTAACTATGTAGGCTGGAGTTCACTGTGACGCTGAATAGACGACCACCACAAGACAAAAAAAAAAGACTTGTACCATACCAGGGGGAGGAGAAAAAAGAAGAACAAAAACATAATGATAGATACAGGGCAAGACACTGGTGATACTTACACCTTGCTGAAGAATGCCACTCATGAGACCACGTGCCTCATCAGGGCAATCTTCCAGAGCGGTTGCGGCAGCATTGCCATAAAGACCACCCATAGCAACGCCGAACAGAGCACGGCAAGCTAGGAATTGATCGTAGGTTTGAGCGAACGAAGTGCCCTATTAGATAGAAGATAATTAGCTGGAATGTCTATAGGAGCTAGATTTGGCACATTACTCCTAGAACGAAAGAGGTAGGTAAAGGAATAGAAAGACTTGACCCCTTTGACAGGGTTGGGTTTCCAAGAACGGCAGATAAGTCTTTATATCTTTCTTTTTCTCTCTCGTAATAGAAGAATTGACTTACAATTTCAAGGCAACTGAACATTAAGACGTTGATCACAAAAGGCCATTTACGACCGAAACGATCAGCCGCAATACCAAAGACAATCGAACCGATAGAACGGAACATCAGCACAAGAGTGATACCCCAGGTGATGTCCGTCTTAGACTTGTTGAAAGTCTTGCTAAGCGAGTTCATAGCCAGCGAGACAGTGAAGAAATCAAACGCATCCCAGGTCTAGATGGTAGTAAAGTATTAGCAACCAGATAAACAAAACGACTCTTATACGAACTCACCCAGGCCGCAAAAGCGACAGCAAAGAATGCCCATTGACGACCAGAAAGCATCCGTAACAGGCTGATAGGGTTCGGTGGCTTGGTCAACGGCGGCTTGAGAGACGAGAAGCGTGTCGATATGTATTCGCCAGCCGTCATATTGTGATGCGGAGCATGGTGCTCCTCCTCGGCAGCCAGATGGCTCATGATGAAGATGAATATGAAAGCTGATATTACTGAAGTAGAAGATATAACGGGTGAAGAGAGAAAGGTTGAATAGAAGCTGTGGCTAAGTGCTTTATAGGAATGGAGCCTTCAGGTGGCCCTTTTACTCGACGGATATGGAAATAGGTGCCGTTACGTGGATGAGGATATGACACGGGAAAAGAATAAAAAAATGGCCCTCAAGAAATAGAGGCCAAGGTAGAATAAATCAGGAAAATATTGAGCGGGAAGAAGGAGGGGGGTAAGACTGAAAGCGTAATAACACCGGGACAGGAAATCGATGCTATCGAAATCTTTTATACTTTTTAGTTTCCTTTGCAAGCAGCTTGCCTACTATGCCAGGCAAAGGTGACCGATGGAGCTGATAGTACATAATCGTAATACTATTGTGTGATAAGTAGTATAAAGCAAGATGGTAGACAGTAGTGTCTGACCAAGCAAAGCAAACTGCACATGTAATGTACATGAATTTTCAATCATATTCCAATGGCTCAATGGCACTCGATCCACTTGGTCCAGCGTGTGAATCCCACCGAAAGCTTACTCCAACTCTGTTATCTCAATGCCAAAACCGAACAGTGCAAAGCTCCGGCATCGTCTCCAAATAAGACCCCGGCTGGGTGACGAGTAACGAACAAGGTGGAAAAGCACTAGCTAGCTAGTTTAATTAGTGATATTTTATCTATTGTTTTCTTCTTTTTCTTCTTGTATCTATATATGTCTTTGTTTATCTGTATGAATTCTATGAGATGTGACTAGTCATGTCTAAGGAAAAAAAATAAAAAAATTACAACCTAGTTAGTTGTACTAATATACTAGGTAATGACTACCTGCTAATATGCTGTATGATCTTACTTGCTGTTTAATACTATTCATCTATAAAGTTATCCTCTAATAGCTATTAGAGCTTGTTTTTGATACATCTATCTGTACTAGCAACAAGACTAGCACTAAGAATAGCAGCTATAAGACAAGCGAAGCTACACGAACCCCAGCTGAATTCCCATCTGTTTCCGTGCAAGATAATAGAATAGCCATATATGTCTTACATGGCAAACCAAGGCCATAGCCATTTCTATATATGCAGACTTCTACTGACCAAGCTGCATTCAGAAAACGCAGAGGAGCCAGAGGAAGAAACAATGCAACCTAGGCATCATCCTGAACACTAGCCGCACAATGACGAAGCGAAAGAAGGTGAATAGAAACTAGACGAATGGGTCTTGATAGTAGGAGGAGAGACAGACGGGAAGGGGTCAGACATTGTTGGATTACGGATATACACAATATAGGATATATGAAGAGACAAGAGGAGGAGGAGAATAAGAAGCGGAAGAAGGAGAGCATGTCTGGAACGTATTGGGCGGGAGGCAAGCAAGTCGGTGAGAGTTGGCCAAACTGCATAGTCGGAACAGTACAACACAACACAGCACAACACAACGTGGCATAGCATATCACAGCATGGCCTGTAATGGAGCAGAAGAAACATAGGAGTCTAGGCCACTATCTTGGTCCTCGCTTCATAAATACATATAAGAGCGTAAAGAACAAGTACATATGTAGTTGTCAAGGGTAAGCGGGGTTACAGGCAATGACGCCGTGCATACGAGCCCTTGAAAAAAAAAAAAAAAAAAGATAGATCAGCAGGTTTGTCTTGCGCTTGGGCTTTGCGGATCTGCGATGGCTAAACTGGCTGAATTACGTTACGATCGATGGGCCAAGTTCGTTTTTACACCCTACGATCTGGTTCTGGCTGGTTCGTATATTCCCAGTAAAAATAAACGTGCCTTTCCGCTGTAGAAAAAAAAGAAGTAATACGACTCTACAAAAAAAGTAACCGGGGAAAATCGACCTCGATTTCAGTCAATAGACGAGGCCGGCCGCGGCAAATATACAGATACTAATAATGTGATTATAGACAAACCTCAGACATCAAACAAGACATGGATATGTATGTATACAACCTTTATCTTCAATATCTATAGAAACATTATGGCACTGTCTTCAGTAGTCGAGTCGTAGCGCCGGACAATCGTTCGGTTCCTCTTATGGTAGGCTGGCTTTCTATACAGCACAATAATCTCCGTTCTACCGAGTTCAATAATATGTCAAGGCTTATTTCAACATCACTTGCCCTGCAAACGACGCTAGAATCACTGTGTATCTATCTGCTGTAAACAAGTTACTGATCTCGGCCGCTACAGTATGCTTGGACATGATAACAGTAGAAGATGCAGTAGCAAAGTCTGTTCTCTTTTTGCTGACCATTGTATCTTCAGTTAATACTACATATACATGGTATTGGTTTTGTTCACCTTACTTTATCGCCAATAACTGGAAGGATAAATGATTACGCAAGTGAGACGAACCTTTCTCTACCGGCCGAAATCTGACGTACAGACTTTCTGTATAGATATCTGTATAAAGAATCAAGATAAGTACAAGAGTCTCGAGTTTCAGAGAAAAAATCTTTACCTGTAAGCCATAAAAAGGAACGAAACAACTAGCCCGCTCAACCTTGATTCGATTACGAGATAAAGTTGCTCATTTTTATTCTTTTTTTATTAGTAACTAAAATCCAAACTTTATTTGATCGTACTAATACTTACTGCCTTTCTTCCCCGCGTTTATAATTATTTCTGTAGACCACGCGAAACAAAGAACGAAAGAAACGACCGCGGTTAAAATCTTTCATTCGCTACGTCGCTCTTTGGGCGCTCTGGTTGTTGGTAATATTACATCAAACCAATGCGCTAGACTCAGTTGCCTCTAGCTTGCGTGACACGCATCCGTAACATTAAAATATCCGGCTATAACCTTGAGCAATACATAGCATGGCCCGGACTAGAGGAGATACAGCTACATATACATAGTTGTACTAATACTAGTACAGGTGATAGCTCAACAAGGAGCCATGGGAGAGCAAAGGAAAAGGAACTCGTCCGCCGGCTGCCGCTTTAACGCTGTCAGGCCGTTGGAAATCCTAAGATAGAGACGAGAAAAGAGTCGTAGTGGGCTCTTTAACGTGGTATTTCCAGGGTAGGATACAGATTACTACAGCCATCTCACCACATATTCTGTACTTGTTGCATCCGGGTAGTCGAGACCGGCGATATACACATAGTTGTATAGTTGTATGGCACTACTTGGATAGTTTGAGGCACTCACCCAACCAGCTACATTATATTAGCAGTCATGCCGTACAAGGACAAGGGATGCTGTATGACCATTTTGTTTGAGCGGCCAGCCTGACCTCTTGAATCAGAAAAACTCTGCTTGCCACACGGCCCTTAAGCCCGCGGTTGGTCGCCCTATCTTTTACAAAGTACAGGACATCTACGTTATATGGCATTATATGTGTCATATGTGACTGATACATAATGTTTCGTTGGTGGTTGTATTTGTTGAGTTTGGATCTAAGATTTGTTCCTGCTTACTCTCTTTTGCAGATATTTAATCGCTCAGTATCGCTTTGACTTGTTGAATGAATGAGCCGAATTATCATGAAGTGACTTGTATGACTTGTATATGACGCGTAAATGACAGTCTACTGTCGCCAGAGTGTCTCATAGGCCTTGCTATTTTTTTGTCTTTTATTTTCAAAAACCTTTCGAGCTAATTTCATACCGTTGCAATTTAGTGTATTTATATGTGATGTGATATAGAGGCATATCTGTGTTTACATACTTACCTAAGCTAATAATTGACCGGTATGAAGCCATTATTTATCACAATTAACTATGTGGTCGTTCGTTAGAAAAAGAGACCGATATACGGATCACAGAACTCCGATATATTAATCAGCAACTACTGACTAACAAACTAGTTGATAAAAGGCGTGAATCTTGACTAGTCTAGACTCAATATTAACGGTATGCTGAGAACCACGATCCTTAGCATGGGCTTTAGAAGAAGAGATACAGAAGAAAAAATGGAGAAGGCCAAACAAAGAAACCAGGCTCAGAGATCTCATTGCATCTTTCCTTGTTAATGTTTAATCTCATACTCATACAGTAGTCCTCTATCGCCATCGTATTTCGTGCGAGTACAGGTCTCGCCCTGTCTGACATACAGAACAGCTCCTCTACCATTACATATATAGTAGCAATCAAAGAAACATGGGCATGATTCTGTGGCTAAATCGTCAACATGATTGCACATATCAATGTCTAGTTGTACGCCTGAATGTTTTTATACAACTGTCCAAGGTCGGAAAACCACGCATATTCGAGCCAAAACATGCAACTAGCCGCCATTTTTCCTGGCTAGCTTGTGGCTACAAGGTTCTTTTTCTCCTGTTACATCCATAGCTCCTCGAGGATCTAGCATTCCTATAAAGTCACATTTTGCTGTTTTCTCCGCATCTCATTTCAATTTTCTTTGTGGAGTTGATCGCCACAAGACATGGTCTAAGTCAAAAAGAACAGCCTATGTTATAACTGAAGTTGCCACTAGATCGAACCAATGGCATAGTAATGATACTGATTTCCTCAAAGGGCGTTTACGTTTAATATCATTGCCATTAGCATCAGTTGCGGCAGCGGCTACGGCCGCTGTTGTTCAACGAACGCCTTGGCTTAAGATTTTCCCTCTTCCCTTGTCCTTTACCCCATTCATGGTATGTATTAATCAGCTTTTACTTATTGTTTGTGACTTAAATTCCACAATTTATCACATCTTGGAGAAGATGGGTTGGTTGCATTTCTATTCTATTCATGTTCATGATATGCTACCCACATGGAGGCATTTATTGTATGTAATATATGTACATATAGATGTCCATATATAAGCCCACTAACTATCAACTGCAAGTTTTGCGGCTCAACTGTCTTGTTTGACCATCAGAAAAATGCCAAGAAATTATATATGTATATGTTGCCTCCTTGAGCCTCTTTGTGTTCCTCTCTCTTCTTCTACCGGCATACTTTAATATAGATCGTCTTGGCGTTCGATCGATTAAACTTGCGTCTGCTTATGGCTACAATATGAGGCTCAGAGGGAAGACAAGAAAACTTCTGGCAGCTCGAACACAATGAAGAAAAGGCTTGGCTTTAGCTTGGCATTATAGAACATCCCTGATGTACTTCAGTGCTTATTCCCTATCTAGAAGATATGGGGTAACGACCAACGCCAAGAAATCTACTCCAATGTTCGGAATGTCAAGGAATGAAGATGTGACAATCTAGAATATTTCGTCCTTGTATGAATTTATTTTTTTGCTAACCGATGACCAGATCACGATAACAATATCAGGCCACCGGTTCTGTGATCTATTCAGTAATCCTCAACTGTTTAATTTATTGAATATCTCTGCCATTTTATATTTTGATACATAAAGGCCGCTACTACGTAGAACTATGCGCCATAGCACGACACTTTAAGCATTATAATCTTCAGCACTTGAGGCAACTTACAATAATTTGCAAAATACGACAGAATATGATAACAAGACACGAAAGTTACATATAAGAAAAATGAATAAATCCAAGATATATCTATTTTAAATAATCATGCCATTTTTAATACTGATAAACACGTGTCCCTATTCTTGAGACGTCCAAGTTAAACGAAGGAAGGATCAAATCTTACGCACATAGCTTTCAGCTTGTAGTACATGTATACAATTTGGACTAACTTTATTCTACATATCAACGTCTTCCTACTACTATTTCTTCGTAATATGACGGCATATTACGACGAACCCAGCCTACTTTTATCGTCTTACAGACGAAATTCCCAAGCACTTGTTAGTTTTAGGTGACAACATCTATGAATAACAGTCGAATTATACAATAGAAAGCCAAGGAAGAAAAACAGCCTAGATCTGAATTGTTTGCAGTAACATGTACTGTATATTTAACGATATTGAGGAAGTGATAGACTAGAAAGATAAAAGGCACACAATAGAGTGGGTCTGCGTAGAAGAAGGTATGTTCATGTATATATGGTGGACATAGAATAATTCTGCTTAGTAATATACAAGCTCTGTTACCCCACAGCTTTTACCCCTCCATAACTTCACCACTGCTTCTATCACTACTACCGCGATAGCGGCCCCTCCCGCTGTTGTCACTACAGCTAGTGGATATCATTTCATGCTCCAAGATGCTACAGAGTATGCAATTCTCGAACAATATCCTCTCATGTCTTCAGCTACTAATATACGTACCTCTAGGCATTGATGATGTCTATTCATCACTATAGGCCTTGGTTGATACGTTTCACAATGAAGGATTTCAATTCCTCATATGCCGGTGTCCTACACATATTCTTGCGAAACCCAAGCCACATCTAGGTACCGAGTATTAGAAAGCACGCCTTGCAATTCGGAAGGCACCCATATAAACGTTCAACAAGTGGCCTATGTGCCAAGAGCCTCTACCATCTTTGTCCATAGCTCTTATCGTCGCATTCTCAACCTTATACCAGGGTGAGTTTCCCGGAGTTGACCATTGTGGTTCCATAGAACCCCTTATCAATCTCCTCGGGAATTAACTCGAAACAACATCCCACGAAAAGCTGAAGTCATCCTTAACCCATTACGGAAGATCTATCTAATACATTGAATCCAAAGCTACCATGATATCTAGCTTATTTACCGTACGTATTTTTATGATGGTGTATTCAGGGTTGCGGAGAAAGCAGATCGGGAGCTTATGATGACGGGACTTAATTCTTGATCATCCAATTTTTGAAGTTGACTTATCGTCAATTAAGGATTCTGCTGGTAAAGTCTACACACGGAACCTTTTTGACGACCAGAGTGAGTTTATGGACTATCCCACTTTTCTTGGGAAATATTTCATCAGCGCGCCTTCTGCTCGTTATCTATAGAACGCTAGCAAAACAATGCTTAGCCAAAAGGGTATCTGGTCCTATTTAAAGAGACTCGGCTCGTTTATCGGCAAGCTTATGGCTGCAGCCCAGATGACTTGGGATCAGATATCGTGGTCCAGAGCTCTATGGTTTACGTACGACTGATACTATCATTACTGGACACAAAGCGAGACTCGTCGCACGAGGCAACATGCAAACAGAAGGCATAGATTGCCCAGAAACGTTCACATCAACCGCCGCCCAGATGGACTCATGGCGCCGACTCATCGCATTCGCCACCTCACAATAAACTCTCTGGAACTTATTCTGGTGTAGACGGAAATGTGCCGAGCTAAAATACATCTAGAAATGGTGGGTCTTCTAGGATTTTGCTTACTAACAAAGCTTTTTTATTTTTTATTTAATGAATCAATGACGTATGGTATTGATAAAAGTAAAAGAAAATGAATAGATTATGATTTATCAAGTACAACGGCAATGTCTTTATTAGGCCATCCGATATATGATAAGGGTCATTATATAACAAAGAAATAAATAAGAATGTTTACTGATAAAGATTGAATACATAATAATGTATTATTATAAGTAGAATATGAATGTAAAGATGTAAAATATTACAACAATTGTAGATAATAATGTCGATACTTATCGATTAAAAGGAAAAGGTGTTATATCCGGATTAGAATATATAGCATAAAAAATCAAGGTTGTAATATAAAATAAATAGTGTACCCTTTTTAATACAAAAGGGTGATGTAGAAGAAAATAAATATGTATAGTCATATAGAGAAATAATAAAAGGATTATAGTAAAAACGACGTCAGTACTCAAAGAAGACATTGGATAATTACATGTATAAAGAAATAGGAAATTTTATATATGGCCAAACTGCAATGGGATTAAGTAGTAACAGTAGTTATTATATAAAAAGCAAAAGTTATGTACAAGTAGAAGGAGGTGTAATATCAAATCCATATATATCAAGTTATATAACAGGTTTTGTTAGAGGATTAATAGGTGAATGTTTCTCAAACATAAGTGTATTAGGTGGCAAAGTATGGTGTAACAACATATTTAATTATAACAGATATAGAAGATTTTGAAACAAAAATTCTGTCATTATCTGAAAATGAACAATATTAATAAGAATATATCGAAAATTGTGAGAGTTGTTGATAAGTATTGAATGTGATAAAGTGCATTTAAGTTGGTTAGAAATATACAATAGTGATGATAGTGCAATGTTAAGTACAAAAACAAGAGGTCAAATATCAAATAGTGGAAAAGTAATGACTGTTAACAGGTTATCAAACAAGAAAT